>PVKP010002000.1:0-131852 GCA_004027715.1 Plecturocebus donacophilus
ATAGGCAGGTGTTGAACAATGAGAACACATGGACACAGGGAGGGGAGCACTATACGCTGGGGTACGTTGGGGGAAAATAGGGGAGGGACAGTGGGGGGGGAGGGACAGTGGGGGGTGGGGAGTTGCAGGGAGATAGCATGGGGAGAAATGCCAGATATAGGTGAAGAGGAGGAAGGCAACAAATTACACTGCCATGTGTGTACCTATGCAACAATATTGTATGTTCTTCGCATGTACCCCAAAACCTAAAATGCAATAAAAAAAATAAAAAAAAAATGGGCCAATGATCTGAACAGACATTTCTCAAAAGACGACATACAAATTGCCAACAAACATATGGAAAAATACTCAACATCACTAAATATCAGCAAAATGCAAATGAAAACCACAATGAGGCCAGGCGTAGCGGCTCATGCCTGTAATCCCAGCACTTGGGGAGGCTGAGGCGGGTGGATCACCTGAGGTCAGAATTTTGAGACAAGCCTGGCCAACGTGGTGAAACACTGTCTCTACTAAAAATACAAAATTATCCAGGTGTGGTGGCACACACCTGTAATCCCAGCTACTTGAGAGGCTGAAGCAGAAGAATCACTTCAACCTGGGAGGCAGAGGCTAGAGTGAGCCAAGATCATGACATTGCACTCCAGCCGGAGCAACAAGAACAAACCTCCGTCTCAAAAAAAAAAAAAAAGGTGAGGGGATGATGTTTGATAGCAACAAGGACACTTCATCCATTGTAATGATAATCTAACATTTATTGAGCTCCTACTATGTACCAGGCACTATTCAAAACACCTTACATGTATTAATTCTCATAACCACTCTGTGAGGTAATAGTATTATTGTTTTCATTTAAAAAATGAGAAAACGAAGGTGTAGTGAGTTTAACTTACTCAGGTTCGCACAGGTAGCAAATAGTAGCCAGATTTGGTTACAGAGCTAGTAAATGGTAAAGACAGTGTATGGCAGAGCCAAACCCTGGGAATATGGCATTAGATTGCATGCCCTTGACCATTATGCTATTCCATAAGTGGAGGAAGCTACAGCGTAGGCACAAATGTAAGTAGGAGGTAGATTTGTATTGAAAGAATAAGGGCCTTATGTCAGGCTGCTATAACAAAGTACCACAGACTGAGCAGTTTATAAACAGAAATTTCTCACAATTTGGAGGCTGTATATCTGAGATCAGGGTACCCTCATGGTCAGGTTCTGGTGAGGACCCTCTTCCAGGTTGCAGACTGCTGAATTCTCCCTGTATCCTAACATGACAGAGAGAGAGCACTCTTGGGTCTTTTTTTTCTGATCCCTTCACCAGATGGAATGTGAACTCCCACAATGTTTGCATCTTTCTTTAAGGTACTCATCACTCTATATTACTGCTTATAAACATGTTTCTTACCACCCCTATAAGCTGAGATTCTTGAAGGCAGTGATCCATATATTTATTATTTATCCTAGTACCCCAATGGCATCTTAGAGAATGTCTTGTAAGTAGTAATGATATATATATATATATTTTTTTTTTTGCTTGAGGGCATTAGCCCCATCCTGAGGACCTGCCCTTCTGACTTTATTATCTCTCAAAGGCCCCAATTCCTCATACTATCACATTGGGGTTTAGGATTTCAACATACGAATTTTGAGGGAACACATTCAGTCCTTAACAATGAGGTTCTCAATAAGAACACATGGACACAGGGAGGGGAACAACACACAGCGGGGCCTGTAGGGATGGGAGAAGGAGAGCATCAGAATAAATAGCTAATGCATGCGGGGCTGAATACCTAGGTGATGGGCTGGATAGGTGCAGCAAACCACCATGGCACATATTTACCTATGTAAAAACCTGCATGTTCTGCATATGTATCCTGGAACTTTAAATTAAATTAAACAATGAGGAGGTTCTTGTTTGATTGCCAACATGATATTTTGTTGCACGGCTCTACCATAATTTTAAACCAATCAGTTCCCTATTGATGAACTTTTGCGTCCAGGCTTTTGCTATTATAATGATGCAATGAATATAATGAATATTCTTTTGCCTATCTCTTTGAACACACATAAGTATTTCTATATAATAGAGATCTAAAAGTGGATTTTCTAGATCTACATACTTAAAATTTTAATAGACATTGTAAAATAGCCTCCCCAAAGGTTATACTTATTTATTCTCCCATCCAAAATGTACAAGAGTATCTATTTTCTGTACCTTTGGCAACACTGGTGTTATCAATTTTTATATCTGACATTCTGATAAGCTAAAAATGACAACTCAACATCTAGTGCCCAGATCTTGGTTTCTAAAAATCATTTCCCAATAAAATGAAGTAGGGATCCATGCAGAAACGATTAATTCCAGTGCTAGAGTAGGGAAAAAACAAGATGAGCCTGGAACAACTTGTGGCACCAGAAAACAAGGAAGTGGGCAAAAAATGGAGACATGTCTAAGAACAGAGGGGCCAACCTGAAGGAGCTCCTAATGGCCAAAGGTAAAATAATTTGAGCAATGAAACAATGACAATATTATGTTATAAGCCATAGAGTAAAATAAACATCCATGCTGATATAAATATATGAGAAAATAAGCAGGAGATAAGACATCTTCCTTACAGAATTTCAAGAATGGAAAAAAAAAAATAGAAAACCACTGCTGTTGTCTGAATGTGCCTCCCCAAATTCATATGCTGAAACTTAATCATCAACGTGATCAATGTGATAGTATTAAGCAGTGGGTCTCTAGGAGATGATTAAGTCATGAGGGTGGAGCCCTCATGATTGGGATCAATGACCTTATAAAAAGGGATTTGCCCTTTTTACCATTCTGTACCTTCCACCAAAAAAGGGAACAGTGTTATTCGCCTCTGGAGGATGCAGCACCAAAGTGCCATCTTGGAAGGAGAGAACCGCCTTCACCAGATGCTGAGCCTGCCAGCACCTTGATCTTGGACTTCCTAGCTTCAAGAACTGTGAGAAATAAATATCTGTTCTTTAAAAATTACCCTGCCTCCATTTTTTTTGTTATAGCAGCACAAACAGACTAAGATAATCCCCACTAGGTAAACACTACAGTAATAATTGCTACTATGAAGAACCATTGATGAATGCTAAAAGTAGTGGGCAAAAATATTATGGGAAACAGAATATTTGAATGGTCTCAATGTATCTTCCAGAAGATATTTAGTAATCGTAAAGAGGAAAGGGATAACTTTACAGTAAAGAAATCCAGCAAACACCCCTTTAACCAAGTGATCCAGGTTAACATCACCAGTATTAAAAATTATCCTCATATATGTCCTGATATAATGCACTAAAAGGGGCTAAAAACACTTTTGTGGTATTCTCACCAAAAACACAAAACATGAAAAAACATCACACAGACCCTCATTAGGGACAGTATACAACATAACTGACCAGTACTCTTCAAAATTGTCATGGTCATCAAAGACAGAATGAGAACTGTCACAAATGGGAACAAAATAAAAAGATAACAAAATGCAACGTGGGATACTGGATTTGATCCTGATCAGGAAAGGACATTAATGGGACAGCTGGCAAAATTCAAATAAGGTCTAATACAGTTAATAGTGTTGTATCAATATTAGTTTATTGATTTTGATAATTGCACTATAGTTAAGTGAAGATGTTAGCATTAGGGGAAGCTGAGTGGGGATACATGGGAATACTCTTATTATTTTTGTAATTTTTCTATAAATCTAAAAAGGTTTTTAAAAATGAGAGCCCACTGTCTTAATTTGCATTACTACTCTGATCATTTGTCTTAGTTTATTGGCCATTTACATTTTCAACAAATTTCCTTCTCTCACTTTTTTATTGGATTTTTTTTTGTATACTAAAAAGTTATATACATTGTACACTAAAAAATTAGCTCCTTGTATGGGATAAATATATTTTACAGTTTGTCTTTTGAGTTTTCTAAATGGTGAGCTTATGTGTATAAGAATGTTTTTCCTTTCTTTTTTTTAGAGACAGAGTCTTGCTATGTTACCCAGTCTGCTCTTGAA
The DNA here is from genome assembly GCA_004027715.1 of Plecturocebus donacophilus. Lineage (NCBI taxonomy): Eukaryota > Metazoa > Chordata > Mammalia > Primates > Pitheciidae > Plecturocebus > Plecturocebus donacophilus. Next base: position 4,023 of record PVKP010002000.1, read on the forward strand.
CTCCTACCCTCAAGTGATCCTCCTGCCTTGGCTTCCCAAAGTGTTGGGATTACTAGCATGAGTTACCGTGCCCAGCCAATGGATGTTTCTAACTGATGATTTCTGCTGATCTGTGGGCAGAAAATAAGGAATAATAGCAAAGTGGTTTTAAGTTTTCAACTGTAATCAAAAGACTACAGAATAAAAACACTACTTAATAGAAATGGCTGTCTCTCCAAGTTTTTTTTTTTCTCCATAAAAACAACATTTATTTAAAAAAATTACACACAGTAAACTTCATTCTTTTTGGTGTACAAGCCTATGGATTTTGACAAATGCACATACTTATGTAACTACAATACAGATATAGAAAATTTCCATTATTAAAACAAACTCCTTGTGTGACCACTTTGTAGTCAAGGAACATTCCAATCTTAACCCCTGACATCCACTGAATTTTTTTTTTCTCTATCCCTGTTGTTTTGCTTTTTGAGAAAATCCTTTGGATGGAATCAAACAGTAAGTAGCCTTTTGAGTTTGGCTTCTTTTACTTAGTAAAATGCATTTAAGATTCATCCACGTGGCTGCATGTATATTTCATTAGTTTTTATTGCTGAGTAGGATTCCACTGTATGGATATACTACAGTTTATCTATGCACCAGTTGAAGGATATCCTTCATTTTTATGTTCCTTAATTGCAGTGATCTTTAGGTCTAGTAAAAAGCAGAGGTGAGATTTTCTACCTAACAGGAAGCAGTTCCTTCTGAAAATGTCCAGCTTAGTAGTATGCCCCTGGTAACGTGCAGGAGGCTACACCAGGATAATTTATTCCTTGTCACTTAAATAATGTCTGAAATTGAAGTGTTAATCCTAAGTGAACAGTGTATCAAAGGAATAGGAGTTTGTTCTGAGTATAGTCAAATGATATCACCAGAGTAGGCCTGAAAAATATTCTAGAAGCCATGCCATTGGCAGAATATTTTTTTTAAAAAAATTTTAGTTAAAAAAAAAATGCTGAAAAAAGTAAAAATCACCCCGAATAACATCACTTTAAAAATTTTACAAAGGGAAAGTCCTCCTTCAGCCTGTTCAATCCCACTTCCAAAGGTTTACAACTTTCTATGTCTATTTCCCAGCTTTTTCTTAAATTTATTCAGAAACATCTATATATACATACTATACATATATTAATGCTTTTGCATAAAAATGTATTCACACTATATATATTTCTGCATCTTGTTTTTTAACTTAATACACAACCTTGGACATGAGTACAGGTCATAATATATTCATAGATACACTTCACTATTTTAATAGCTGCATAGTATTGTACTAAATAGATGTGCTGTAAGTTATTTACTCATTTTCCTACCAATGGACATCCCTACTTTTGAGAGTTTTATTGAGATATAATTCATACACCACACAATTCACCCATTTAAAGTGTACAATTACTGGTTTTTAGTATATTCAGAGTTGTGAAATCATCACCACAATCAATTTTAGAACATTTTCATCAACCTCTAAAGAAACTTCATACACTTCAGCTATAACCCTCAGCCCTTCCCATTCCCCGAAACTGTGTCAGCCCTAAGCAACCACTAATCCACTTTCTATCTCTGTCTTTTTTTTAGAGACAGGGTCTTGCTGTGTTGCTCAGGCTGGTCCTCAATTCCTGGCCTGAAGGGATCCAAGGGATCCTCCCACTTCAGCCGGGCAAAGTGCTGAGATTCCAGGTGTGAGCTACTGCACGCAGCCAGTCACTTACAAGTGTGTCTGATTTCCACATATTTGTGAGTTTCCCAATTTTCTGTTATTGTTTTCTAACTTCATCCCATTTGATCAGAGGACATGCTTTGCACGATTTCAGTCCACTTATATTTATTAAGGCTTGTTTTATGCTTTAACTTATGGCCTACTCTGGAGATGTTTCATATGCATTCTGATGTTGATGTATTACACATATGATGTTTCATATGTATTCTGATGTTGGGTGGAAAGTTCTACAGATGTCTTTTAGGTCAATTTGCCATATAATGTTGTTCAAGTCTTCTATTCCCTAGTTTATCTTCTGTCTATGTGCTCTATTATTGAAAAAGGGGTATTGAATATTCCAAATCTTTTTATGGACTTATCTATTTCCTCCTTTCCTTTCAGTTTTTGCTTCATGTATTTTGGGAACTGCTGTTAGGTGCATAAATATTTACGGTTGTTACATCTTGCTGATGGATTGACCCTTTTATTATTTTAAAATTTTACTCTTTATATCTAGTAACATTTTTTTTAAAGTCTATTTTGTCTGGTATTAGAATAGCCACTCCAGCTTTCTTATGGCTTTGTGTGGTATATTTGCTTTCCATCCTTTTACCTTTAATCTCTTTCTATCTTCTAATCTAAAGTGTGTCTCCGATAGATGGCATGAAGTTGAATCAGACTTGTTTCTGACAATCTCTGCCTTTTGATAGTATTGCTGAATCCATGCACATTTACTGTTATTTTGATATATGAAGATTTACGACTGCCATTTTACTGCTTGTTTTCGATATGCCTCAAGCTTTTTGCTTCTCCATTCCTTCTTTTGCATTGAGTATTTCATAATGTGATATTTATATATCTTTAATAATACTTTTGATTTTTTTAAAGGTATTACCTTAGTGTTTGCTCTAGGGCTTACCATACACATCTTAACTAAACTAACAGGCTTCAGATAAATACTAACTTAATTCCAACGTAACAATCCTATTCCTATATAAACCCACCCCCCTTTGTGGTATTATTGTTATACATGTTATTTCTATAATTATAAACCTAACACATTATTATAATTACTTAATATAATATTACATCTTAAAAACAAGCTGAGAGAAGAATGTTTATAGATTTTTTTTTTATAATAAACTTCTTATTTCCTGTTTCACGTTCTCTCCATCTGTTCCTGTCAATTTGTGTTACCATCTGGAATCAGTTCTTTAGTACAACACAGTTTTGCTTCCACTCAGCTTCTTTGCTCTGTTATTCGCAAATACATATTTTATATGTTACAGGCCAAACAATGCAACTATATACATATTGTTTTATACAATTGCTTTTTACATTAGTTAAGAGAAAAAAAATGCATAGATTGTTTCTGATAATCACATAATTATTTTTGCCTGTGCTCTTTTGCTGCATGTGTGTAGATTCAGATTACCGTCTGAGGTCACTTGCTTTCAGCCTGAAGAACTTCCTTTTGTATTTCCAGTAAGTCAAGTCTGCCAGCAACAAACTCTCTTAGTTTTTGATTATGTGAGATGTTTTATTTCACCTTCATTTTTGAAAAATAGTTTTAATGTATATAGGATTATTGGTTGACAGTTGTTTTCTATGAAAACTTTGAATATATTATTCTACTGCCACTGCCACTGTTTTTGAGAAGTCAACTGTTTATTTTATTTGAGTTCCTTGGTAAGTGATGGCTCATTTTTCTTGTATTGCTGTCAAGATTTTGTTTTTGGGTCTTCGCATTTTTCTTACGATGTATCTGTTTGTAATTTCTTTTTTCTTCTGGGATGTGTAGGTTAATGTTTCTCATCAGATTGGGGGTATTTATAGCCATTATTCCTTAGAATATTTTTCTGCTCCTTCTTTTCTCTTCCTTTTTTCCTGTACTCCCATTACAAATATGTAGGAATGCTTAATGATGTCACACAGGTTCTATACTCTTGCTCAATTTCATTCATTTTTTTTTCTGTTTTTCAGCCTGTATAATATCTCAGTTCATCTTCACAACCCAATGAGGTAAGTAGCATCATTATCCTTACTTTACAGATGAAGAAAGCGAGGCTCAAATTAAGTGACTTGCCAAGGTCACTGAATGTTAAGAGTGGCTGTATAGGTCTGACTCCAGTATGTACTGCTTCCTCTAAATATATTGTCTTTTTATTTTCCAGAAACCATAAAAAGCAAATGGGGGATTTGTGACTGGCATCTTCTCATGTAAAGGACTCTTTCTTCCCACTTCCCTTTGGTATTCTTTGCTAGTATGTTCCTCTTCTAAAATTCATATGCCTAATATTTACCATTTATTAGATACTTAATCAATGTTTATTGCTTTGAATTCAATGATTACTCAATGGTTGCTTGCTTCAATGGCTATGAGAACACCAACATTTTGATCTAAAAGATTTCACTAGAAAAATATATAGCTTTTTGAAGACTGATAACTTGTGGAGGAAGCATTCATTAAATATGTCAACTGACTTATGAAACTACCTACTATTACTGATAAGAGTTCTGACTTAATAGCATTTGTTGATGCTTAGGCCTGGGGTCCTGCTCTATTATTTACCAGGTGGATGAAATATGGACAAATGTGCTCTAGTAAAGAAATATCTCAACATTTAATTAGTTTTTTATTTTTGTATATAGGAAGCAGTCTAAGAAAGAATGTTATCCCTAGGGACAAATACTGAGGACCCCAGAAAAATTATAAAGATTTTTAAAAATCCTTAGGAATAATCCCTTGTAATTTATCCTGAGAAAATAATACTCTTAGCACTCTACCCTTCATACTCAGCATATCATCTGTCCTATATAGTTTTTGATTATATAATAGAAAATGTTTTCTATCAGTTCTCTCCAAAAGTTGAAAGGGGTTTCCTGAATTACTTTTTTCCCCTCCCTCAGTTAGTTTTTCCTCTTCAACTCCAAACAAAGTGATGTCTATAGATAAATCCTAGATCCAAGATTCCAACACAAGAAAGACCATCCAAGACCCACAATCTATATATAGTCTAGCTCCCACTGATTTCTGTAGTGCTACCTGTAGCACATGATATGAGAGAAGTAGCCTGGAGATTTGACTGTTGCTTTTTGTTGTTTCCAAACTCTATCACCATTATTTTCCCACGTAGTTTATATCCATTTACTAGATGCAATGCTTGCCATGCTATCTCCTTATCTAAAAGAGAAAGAAAAAACATCAATTTACATAGGACTTAATAATTCAATTCTATTCCAGGTCTAGTTTAGGTTATTTTGCCTTGGAGTTAAATGTAAGCTATAAGGCCATATAGTCATTTGATTTTAACATTTTTTTCTATCATCTCCCATTTGCATTATTCAGCAAAATTAAACTAATGGCTAAAAATAATAATAAAAATTCAAAATTGGTGTTTGAGGGTGTCTCCTAATTCAAAGAAATAAGTAGAGAAACAAGGATATAGGCCGTGTGCTGTAGAAGTCTAAGCTATTAGTAATTGTACACAAGCCTCTATCTTAGGTAACTGATTATAGGTACTGTGAGAACCAAATCATTTTCAAAATGAGTAACACAAATAAAATAAGTTATCATGTTATTGAGGGCACCTTGCCACTTTTTGTTTTTCAGTGGGAGAGTGGTTTGGGGCCACCTTATTGGGATAAATAAGTTTAAGAACCCTCACAGGTATATGGGTTGAAATGTGAGAATATATACTATATGCCAGAAGTATTCGACTTATGGGTCTAAGAGCCTATATGTAAGAAATAAGGTAGGGGTGATTTATGGCCAGCAGTTTGTGGTATCATAAATAGACAAATAGACTAAACCAATTTTGTTTCATGTATATATGTACTATAAATTTTTAAAAGTGTATAGCTTTTAAGATTAGTAAAATAGCTACACATTTTAAAGTACTTGCTTTATAAAGCCTTTTTATTATGTATTTTTTCAATTAATACATGATATCATGTGGAGTGCCCATAAACTGTTTTTTAAATTCAAAAGGGGTTCTTACCCTTGAAAAAACTGAAAACTACTCAGATAGAGGATTTAAAAATATTCAGTATGAGAGGAAAGATGGTACAAGACTGTATGAAAACAATGGAGGGGGGCTTAGCAGTACTCATGTGTAGAATCACTTTTCTACACATAGATTAGTAGGCTATTTAGAAACAATGATACTTTAGGGACAATGAAAGGTACAGATCCTACAAAGCCTCCCTGCAAAACAACATATTATCTGGTCTGTCACAGAAACTAAAATTCTTATATTATTCTTCCCTTTGGATTAGAAGCCATGTATTAATATGCAAATAATATTTAGAAGACTATCATCATCTACTAATTATGAATTAGTAATAAATTAGTATATTAGCTTGCACTCACTGAGTCCTAAAGGAACAGGGCATAAGGCAAGTACATGTGTTCTGATCAGAATACTAATACGTTAATTAATGAGTAATCTAATTATAACTTGGAATAGAAATCCTATTGTCAGTGAAGGGAGTATAGATTTTGGTAGGGGAAGAAGGAAGTGCCAAGACTGGGAAACATTGAGGACACTGGGGTAATGTGGTCATGCATTGTCAATGGAGGAGAGGAAACACAAAAAGAAACACTGAAAACATTTTCTGTTCCTTCTCTTGTTCTCACATGCTGTGGAGAAATCAAAGGACTATATCTAAATTAGAGAGGTTATAGGTAGTCTCTAGTGAACTGAGGGGCAACTGAGTAATCATCTGGATGAAATTACTTACTGGGAAAGGTGATGAAAGCCTGGCCCCTCATTCTTCCAGTCATCATTCGGAATTGAATTGGAGGTCCTTTTTTCTCCTGGAACCGAGCGAACAATGATACAAGATCTCTTTCAGTCACACGAGGGCTAAGGTTCTTCAGGTATAACACCTAAAACAAATTGAGGATCAACCAAAATATCATATAAAGGGGTAAGGCAACTCTTTTCTTTTTTTTTGAGACAGAGTTTCATTCTGTCACCCAGGCTGGAGTGCAGTGGTGTAATCTCAGCTCATTGCAACCTCCGCCTCCCAAGTTCAAGTGATTCTCATGCCTCAGCCTCCCAAGTAGATGAGATTACAGTCATGCACCACCACATCTGGCTAATTTTTGTATTTTTAGTAGAGATGGGGTTTTACCATGTTGGCCAGGCTGGTCTCGAACTCCCAACCCCAGCTGATCCAACCACCTTGGCCACCCAAAGTGCTGGGATTATAGGCGTGGGCCACTGTGCCCAGCCATAAGGCAAATCTTTCATTATGATTAGAATTAGTTTCACATAAAAATGGTGGATTGAACATATTTATTTAATTTCATTCCATCCAGAAAACTCTGTAAAAGTATGGGAACTTTTTTGTTGTTGTTTTTTCAGAGAGAGTCTCACTCTGCCAGCCAGGCTGGAGTGTAGTGACATAATCTCGGCTCACTGCAACCTCTGCCTCCCAGGTTCAAGCAATTCTCTGCCTCAGCCTCCCGAGTAGCCGGGATTATAGGCACCCACCACTATGCCCAGCTAATTTTTGTATTTTTATTAGAGAAGGGGTTTCACCATCTTGGCCAGGCTGGTCTTGAGCTCCTGACCTCGTGATCCACCCACCTTAGCCTCCCAAAATGCTGGGATTACAGGCATGAGCCACTGCCCCTGGCTACTACAGGAACTTAAAAAAAACAAAAAATACAAACAAACAAGGTCAGGAGGAACAAGAAAAGGAGACAACAGCAATAATAGTCTGGAAGATGAAAAACTGGATGAGCAGGAACAACTCAGCACACTGAAGAAAGCTGAATTTTAAGCTGGTAGTGGAGAAAGACAAGAACTCACCTGTCACCACTTAAGAATCCTGAAATAGTTCCCCAACTGACTATTTCACTTACCTTCAGAAATAAATGTGAAAGGATGGGGTTAAAATAAGGCAGACGGACTGAAGGCTGTCTAAAAGCCAATTTGATCTTTAAATACCCTCCCTCACAATACACTATGGGGTAAAAGAAAACTTGCCAATCCTGGTAGAATACTTGAGGCTTATCGTCAGAAGACAAGGAATGCCATACATAGTTGAAGATCTGAATACTGTTTCTGAAAACAAGGATATTAAGAGAAAGAATGCATACTAAATGTTGAGGTCCTCCCAGACCTTGCCATTTGGCTCCTAGAATGCTGGTAGTACCCTCCTACAAAAGAGTTTAGAACAGTCTTCTCTGGGAAAATTGGTAAGTCCTAGGAGGAAAGATATAAAAATACTGACTTGGGATGAGGAATTTCTCCAACAAATGGCCCAGCCAGACCACTTTAAAGTGAAGCTCAAAGTCAACAAGTGCCACTTGTGTGCTTAGAGATTCCAATCTGCTTTTTGGTCCCTACCTATAAAGTTGGGCATGGATTATCAGGCATCTTAGGAAATCCTCTAATGTGAAAGAGAGAACACAACAAACATACAAGAAAGAAAAGAAATAGGAGGAAAAAACTTCAACAAACTATAACTAATATCCCCAGAAAAATAAGATAAATTATTCTACCTATTAGGCATGGGAGCGTAGGTGTGGTGGCTCACCCCTGTAATCCCAGTGCTTTGGGAGGCTGAGGTGGAAGGATCACTTGAGTCCAGGAGTTTGAGATCAGTTTGGGCAACACAGTGAGACCCCATCTCTACAAAAGAGACAGGGTGGCACGTGCTACTTGTAAGCAAGTAGCACGTGCCACCACAACTGGCCAACTTTACAAGTCTCAGCTATTTGGGAGTCTGAGACAGGAGGATTACTGGAGCTCAGGAGTTTGAGGCTGTAGTGAATTATGATCACACCATACCACTATACTCCAGCCTGGGCAACAGAGTGAGACCATGTCTCAAAAAAAGAAACAAATCAAGAGAAGTAAAATGAGCTCTTAAATGTGACTGAAGATGTTATCAGCTTCAAACAGATTGCTTTACCATGCCCTATACCTATAGGAGATATACAGAAGAAAATGAGAAAGATATGAAAGTATGTCAGTACCGAAAAACCCAATGAACCATAAAGAAAGACAGCTGACAGGGAGAGTCAAAAGAGCTACAAGAGAGACAGAAAACAACGAACAAATGGTAATAGTAAGTCCTTTGCTAGCAATAGTTACATTAAATATTAATAAACTCCCCAAAAGACAGAGTACCTGAATAAATAAACAAGATCCAACTACATGCTAGCTCTTCTATGAGGCCAGGATTACCCTGAAACCAACCTAGACAAAAACATTATAAGAAATATACAGACCAATATCCTTAATAAACAGATGTAAAAATCCTTAACAAAACATTACCAAACCAAATTCAATAGCACATTAAGAAGATCATACACCATGATCAAGGGGGATTTATCCCTGGGATGCAAGGATGAATCAACAGACAAAAATTGATCAATATAGCATATTAATAGAAAAAAGATAAAAATTATATGATCATCTCAATAGATGCAGACAAAGTTTTTGATAAAATTCAACATTGTTTCATGAAGAAGACACTCAACTACTAATAAAATGAAATCACCTCAACATAATAAAGGCCATATATGTAAAGTCCATAGCCAACACAATATTCAGTATTAAAAAACGGAAAGCTTTTCCTTCAAGATCAGGAACAAGGCATGGATGCCTACTCTCACCTAACTTCTATTCAGCATAGTACTGGAAGTTCTCGCCAGAGCAAATAGGCAAGAAACAGAAGTTAAATGCATCCAAATCAGAAAGAAAGAAGTAAAATTATCTCTGTTCACAGTTGAAATGATCATACATGTAGAAAACACTAAAGACTCAACAACAACAAAAAATTAGACATCATACTGAACAGAGAAAAGCTGAAAGCTTTTCCTCTAAGAACTGGCAAAAGACAACAATGCTCACTCTCACTACCCTTATTCAACACAGTACTGGAAGTCCTAGTCAGAACAATTAGATAAAGGAAAGACATAAAAGGCACCCAAAGCACAAAGGAGGAAGTCAAATTATCCCTGTTTGTAGACAACGTGATCTTATATACAGAAAAACAAAACAAAACAGAAAAACAAAACAAAACCTTAGAGACTCTACCAAAAAACTCTTAGAAAAGATACACAAATTCCGTACAGTTGCAGAATACAAAATCAACATATAAAAATCAGTAGCGTTTCTATACATGAACAGCGAACTAGCTGAAAAAGAAATCAAGAAGGCAATCCCATTTATAATAGCTACAAAAAGCAAAATAAAATATCTAGAAATAAATTCAATCAAGGAGGTGAAAGGCCTCTACAAGAAAAACTACAAAACATTGATGAAAGAAAGTGAAGAGGATTCAAACAGAAAAATCAGTTGTGGTTTCTATACACTACTAATGGACAACATGAAGAGAAAATTAAGAAAGTTATCCCATTTACAACAGTATTGAAAAGAATAAAATACTGAAGAAAGGACTTAACCAAGGAGATGAAAGACTTGTACTCTGAAAACTACAAATGTTGCTGAAAGAAATTAAAGAAGATACAAATAAATGAAAATATATCCTGTGTTCATGGATTAAAAGACTTAGTATTAATATATCCATACTATCCAAAGCAGTCTACAGATTCAATGCAATCTCTATCAAAGTCCCAATGGCAATTTTTACACAAATAGAAAAAACAATCCCCAAATTCATATAGAACCACAGATGATACCAAATAATCACAACAATCTTGGGAAAGAACAAAGCTAGAGGCCACACACTTCCTTATTTCACAATATATTACAAAGCTACAGTAAACAAACAGTATGGTACTGGCATAAAAACTGGACAAATAGGTCAATGGCACCAATTTGAGAGCCTAGAAATAAACCCATGAAGCTACAGTCAACTGATCTTCCACAAGTGTGCCAAGAATACAATATGAGAAAAAGATAGTCTCTCTTTAACAAAATGTTAGGAAGACAAGACAGCCACATGCTAACTAATGAAATTGACCCTTATCTTATGCCATACACAAAAATCAATTCAAAATGGACTAAAGGTTTAAATATAAGACCTGAGACTGTAAAACTCCTAGAAGAAAACATAGAGGAAAAGCTTCTTCACATTAGTCTTGGCAGTGATTTCTTTGATATGACACCAAAAACACATGCAACAAAAACAAATAGGTAAGTGGGACTGCATCAAACTAAAAAGCCCCGCACAGCAAAGGAAACAATAAATAGAGTGAAAAGGCAACCTGTGGAATAACAAAAAATATTTGCAAGTCATATTTAATATCTAAAATATCTAAGGAACTCTACAACTTGATGGCAAGGAAACAACATGGTTAAAATATGGCAAAATACTTAGACATTTCTCCAAAGAAGAGATACAAATAGCCAACAGATATATGAAAAGATGCTCAATATTACTAATCAACAGAGAAATGCCAATGAAAAACACAATGAGATACCACATACCTGTTAGGACAGCCATTTTCAAAAAATCAGAAAATTACAAATGTTGGCAAGCATATGAAGAAGTTGGAACCCTTGTGCACTGCTGGTGGGAATGTAAAGTGATAGTAGTAAAGCTGCTATGAATAACAGTATGGAAGTTCCTCTAGAAATAAAAATTGGAACTACCATACAATCCAACAATCCCATTTCTAGGTATTAAGAGCTGAAAGTAGCATCTCAAAGAGATATATGCACCCCTATGTTCACCCCAGCACTATTCACAATAGCCAACAGGTAGAAAAACCTAAATGTCCACTGACTGATGAATAGATAAAGAAAATGTGGCATATAAATACAATGGAATATTATTCAGTCTTAAAAAAGTAGAAAATCCTATATGTCATTATGCTATAACACGAATGAAACTTGAGGACTATAGGCTAAGTGAAATAAGCCAGTCACAGGACAAATATCGTATGATTCCACTTACTGAAGTATCTAAAGTAGTAAAACATAAAGTAGAATGGTAGTCACCAGGACTGGGGGAAGGAGGAAGTGGGGAGTTGCCGTTCAATAGGTATAAAGTTTTAGTCATGCAAGATGAAAAAGTTCTATAGCTTTGCTGTACAACATTGTGCTTATTGTTGACAACATTGTATTGTACAATTGAATTCAGACAGAAGCGGCAAAAGCAAAGAACAAGCAAATATAACCCACTTAAATGACTTAAGTGCTGAAAGTTATAAATAAATATATTAAATATTGTTAACAAGTAGTAGAATCTTTATGTCCCAAAATCTTTAAAACCTGGATATTAACATATTTAGCATTTTTGTATTTTCATATCTTAAAGACAAAGGCATAGAATAATTGACTTGCCTAAGCTCTCAAATATTAATCATGAAAACACCAAATTAAATAACCACAGAAAGGGGTATGTGAAAACAAACTTCAAGTTTCTCATCAATTAGGAAAGACCCATACTAAGACTGTTCCCTTTTATATGAATATTTTAAAAAAATAAAGAGGACTTCTGGTTGAGGTGGCTCTGTCAGTTCTTGCTAGGATACATCCCCTCTGCATACATACATACATAAGTGCAGACTTGTATATATGTATGAATGTATCCACAACATACCTAACACAACACACACATACACACACACATACACACACACACACACACACACAAAGCTAGGTTCAAAAACAAGATAAACATAGCTGTGAAACAGAAAAACAGAGCCTCCATGTGACAATAGAGCATAAAGCTCTTCCTGGTATCCCTATGCAGTATACGGTATTATTTTACATGTTTTCAACTTTATATAGTATAGTCCTTTATATAAACAATATGCATTCTTCTATATAGAGCTACATTCTTAAAAACTCTTAAAATGGACTTTAATTTTACAACAGTTTTGAATTTATAGAAAAATTGAGAATACAGAGAACTCCCATCTACCCCATGGTTTTCCCTGTTATTAATATATTTGTCACAATTAATGAACCAGTATTGATACATAATGATTAAAGTCCATAGTTTAGATTTCCTTAGCTTTTACCTAATGTCCTTTTACTGTTTCAGGATCGAGGTTTAGATTTACATTTAGACTGGGGTTATGGATTATTGAGAGGAAAACTACACAGGAGAAGTACAGTTTTGATCATGTAATATTAAGCATACATATAATCAATATGATAAATCAATATGATTAACAACTGTGGATGCTGACTTTAATCACCTGGCTTAGGTAGTGTTTGTCAGGTTTCTTCTTGCAAAGTTATTTTTTTCCTGCTTTCCCATCCTGTACTCTTTTGGAAAGAAGTCATTAGGAGCAGCTCAAAACTAAGGAGTGGGGAGTTATGCTCACCCTCCTTGAGGTAGAGTATCTACATAAATTGTATGAATTTTTTTTTCATGGGAGGTGTATATTTCTTTTCCTCTATATATGTGTTTACTCAGTCACTTATTTATATCATCTGGATTCATGGATGTTTATTCTATACATTGGATTACCCAACATTATTTTAGTTTGTTGCACAAATTCTTCCAGCTTTAGTCATTGGAAGTTGTTTCATTTGGCTCCTGTATTCCTTTGAAATACTCCCAAAGTCAAAAAACAACATAAAATCATCATGTTGAAGAACAATAAAATAATGATTTTATATTGTTTTTCTTTTTAGCACTTCCTTACTTTCTGGCACTACAAGATGTGCAAGGCTTATCTTGTATTCCTGCCCCAGTATTAGAAGCAGCCATTTCTCTAAGGAGTGCTGGTTCATTTTATTAGAGAATGGTATTAGAAACCAAGATATGGATACTGAGCAAGCTCACTGCTACTGGAGTGTCCTTTCATTTGGATACTTTCAGCTCACAGAACAAAAAATACGTGTTTATACTAATCGATGTATATAAAAACACATATAAATATTTCTATATGTAACCACTTGTATCTATATTAAGTTAAACATGAGTCCATCCTGATGTCTCCAACTGTAAACCATTATCACATGGATCATTCCAGCTTCCTCCCTTTACTTATCTGTGATTCCAATAGTGAGAAACCTGGCTCCCACCATCTGCCATCTATTTATTTAATTGTTCCATTCTATTATGCATGTATAACAGTATCAGAATTGTTACTCCCCAAGTAACCAGTACCTCCCCATGGGACATAACCTTATCAACAAGGCTACCATGCTTATGTGAAGTTCCATTTGCTTTTGGTCTTTCAGACTCCACATATTTCCAAAGATGCTTAGTCCAGCATCTTCTCCCCAATCCTTTCAATGAGGTTGTTTTGTATATTTGTAATACAGTTAGACTCTCTTCTCACTGTTTGTAGTCTTTCCTAGGGTCCCTCAACCTCCTAAATGAGTTTTTAACATTTGTATACATTAAGTGTCATTCTTTGTGCTATGTAGTTTAATGGATTTTGACAAATGGATGTCTTGCCTCTACAATTACAGTATTCTACAGAATAATTTGACTGCCCAAAAAATTCCCTGTTTTCATCTATTCCTCCCTTCTCCATTCCCCTCAAACCCTTGGCAGGCATTTATCATCTTACTGTCTATAGTTTTCCCTCTTCCAGAATGTCATATAATGAAATCATACAGTATGTCGTCTTTCCATACTAGCTTCTCTCAGCTATTAATATGTACCTAAAGTTCCTCTATGTCTTTTTGTGGCTTGACAGTGCATTTCTTTTTATTGCTGAATGATACTCCATTGTATAAATCTGCCACAAGTGAATGTATCCATTAACCTATTGAAAGACATCTTGACTCCTTCCAGTTTTTGGCAATATGAATAAAGTTACTACGAACATTCACATGGCAGTTTTTGTTGAACACAGGTTTTTCAAATCAGTAAGTAGGAGTGTAGTAGTTGGACTGTTGGTAAAACAATGTTCAGCTTTGTAAGAGGTGGCCAACCTGTCTTCCAAAAAGGTTGTATTTCCATCAGCAATGAATAAGAGTCCCAGCCTTCATTACTATGAAATATATCCATATTAAAAAAACTGCAGCCAGGCGTGGTAGCTCACGCCAGTAATCCCAGCACTTTGGGAGGCCAAGGCGGGCAAATCACTTGAGGTCAGAAGTTCAAGACCAGCCTGGCCAACATGGTGAAACTCCATCTCTACTAAAAGTACAAAATTAGCCAGGCGTGGTGGCTCCCACCTGTAGTCCCAGCTACTTGGGAAGCTGAGGCAGGAGAATTGCTTGAACCCGGGAGGTGGAGGTTGCAGTGAGCTGAGATCACACCACTGCACTCCAGCCTGGGTGACAGAGAGCGAGACTCCATCTCAAAAAAACAAAACAAAACTGCACCTATATCTTCTGCATCTATAATTTCTTAAAAAGTTCCTGTTGATCTGCATCCTGAACAGGATTTGGTATTGTCAGTTTTATGGTGGACTTTAGCCATTTCTAGTAGGTGTGTAGTGGCATTTCATATTTTTCAACTCTCTGATGACAAAGATGAGCTTCTTTTTGCATGCTTACTTGCCATGTGTATATGTTCTTTGGTGAGGTGTCTGTTCTTAGTTTTCACCCATGTTTAAATTGAGTTGTATTAATATTGTTGAGTTTTGGTAATTCTTTGTGTACTTTGAATGCGAGTCTTTTATTAGATATGCATTTTGCAAATATTTTTCTAGTCTGTGGCTTCTCTTTTGATTCTCTTAAAAGTACCTTTCATATAGTAGAAGTTTATAATTTTAATAAAATCTGACTTATCAATTGTTCCTTATATAAATTGTATTTTGGTGATATATTTGATAAATACATCATCAAACACATTAATCTTTGTGTTTTATATTTAAGTCTATGATCCATTTTGAGTTTTTATGAAGGATGTAAGGTTTATATCTAGATTCATTTTTTTTATATGTAGATATTCAGTTGTTCTAGCACCATTTGTTGAAAAGAGTATTCTTTCTCCACTAAACTGTCTTTGATCCCTCATCAAATATCAATTTACTATATTTATATGGGTCTAACCCTTGGGTCTCTATTCTGCTCCATTGATCCATGCGTTTTTTTTCCCCCATCAACACCATGCCATGCTACCTGATTATAGTAACTCTTGAAGTTGAGTAGTGCCAGTTCTCCGAATTTGCTCTTCTTCAGGAGGGTGTTACATGTTCTGGGTCTTTTGTCTTTTCATACAAACTTAGAATCAGTTCCTAAATATCCACAAAATAGTGTACTGGGATTTATTGGGATTGTGTGGAATCTACAAATTAATTTGAGAAGACTGATATCTTAACAATATAAGTCTTTCAATCCAAGAACACAAAATGTCTCCATTTATTTGGATCTTCCTTAATTTTTCATCAGTTTTACACTTTTGTGCATATAGAACTTGTACATACTTTGTTAAATTTATACCTAAGTATTTCATTCTTTTTTGGTGCTATTGTAAACAGTGTTGTTTTTAATTTCAAATTCCAATTGTTCATTTCTGGCATAGAGGAAAGCAACTGACTTTTGTGAATTAATCTTGTATCCTCCAAGCTATACTAATCTAGTTCCAAGAGTTGTTTGTTTGTTTGTTTTTTGGCCGATTCTTTGGGATTCTCTACACAGACATACATGTTACTTGGGAACAAAGAAAGCTGTATTTTTTTTCCTTCTCAATCTGTATACTTTTAATTTCCTTTACTTGTTTTATTGCTGTAGCTAGTACTTCTAGTACGGTGTTGAAAAGCAGTGGAGAAAGGGGACATTTTTCCCTCATTTTTGATCAAGGCAGAAAGTATCCAGTTTCTATTAAGTATGATGTTAGCTGTGGGGTGTTGTAGATATTCTTTATCAAGTTTTTTTTTTTTTTTTCATTATACTGTCTTTATCTGGTTTTGGTACTAAGCTAAGGTTGGTCTCATAACATGAGTTAAGAAGTGTTCCCTCTGCTTTTTTTTTTTTTCTGAAAAAAGATTGTAAAAAAAAAATGAGTATTATTTTATATGCTTCAATTCACCCTTCTCTTAGCCATATCAATTGTACTTCTTTTTATAATTTTTTAAGTAATTGCCTTAGAGTTTGCAATATACATTTACAACTGATCTAAATCTACTCTCAAATAAAACTATACTACTTCCTTGATAGCGCAAATACCTTATAACAGAGACAGATTTGTATAGACATACTAATTCCTGCAACCAATCCCTTATAATATTGCCTTTACTCATTTCACTTATCCATCTGCTATAATTATCTAACACATTCCTATTATTACTTTAAAAAGTTGTATTTTAGATTGTTTTAAAATGAGAAAATAAAAGATTTTATTTTACCTTAATGCATTCTCCTATGCTCTTCCTTTCTTTATGTAGATCTGAGTTTCTGACCTAGGTAATTTTGCTTATCTTTGGAGAACTTTTTTTGAAAGCACGTTCTTCCTACAAGGTGGGGTTTACTGGTGAAAAATTCCCTCAGTTTTGTTCATCTGAGAAAGTCTTCATTATTTTTCCTTCGCTTTTGAAGGATCTTTTTTTTTTTCCTGGATAAATAATTCTAGGTAGATTTTTTTTTTTTATTGTCCTTTAGGTTCTGGGGTACATGTGCAGATCATGCAGGATTGTTGCATAGGTACATACATGGCAATGTGGTTTGCTGCCTCCATCCCCCCGTCACCTACATCTGGCATTTCTCTCCATGTTATCCCTCCGTGACCTCCCCACCTTCCTGCTGTCCCTACCTTGGCCCCCGCAACAGACCCCAGTGTGTGATGCTCCCCTACCTGTGTCCATGTGTTCTCATTGTTCAACACCCGCCTATGAGTCAGAACATGCAGTGTTTCTGTTTTTGTGTCAGTTTGCTGAGAATGATAGTTTTTGACACAAATATTTCACTCTACTCTCTTGCTCACACAGTTCTGATGAGAACTTCTGATGTAATGCTTATCTTTGTTTCTATATAGGTAAAGTGTTTCTTTTCTCTAGCTGTATTTAAAATCTTTGTTTTTTGGTAGTTTGAACATGATATGCTTAGGTGTAGTTTTGGTATTTATTAGTATTTGGTATTTATCCTGCTTGGTGTTCTTGGAGCTTCCCAGACCTGTGGTTTGTTATTTGGAAAATTCTCAGCCATTATTACTTCAAATATTTCTTCTCCTTCTTTTTCTCCTTTTGGTATTCCAATGACATGTATGTTATACTCTGAAACTGTCCCATAGTTCTTGGATATTCTGTTCCTTTTTTTTCTGTCTTTACTGATTCCTTCCTTGGCTGTTTCCAACTTACTGATGAGCCTGTGAAAGGCATTCTTCATTTGTTACAAGTGTTGTTGATTTCTAGCATCTCCTTTTGATTCTTTCTTAGAGTTTCTCTCTGTTTACATTAGCCACCCGGTCTTGCATGTTATCTACTTTTATTCATAGCCTACTTAGTATATTAATTGTGGTTATTTAAAATTCTACATCTGATAATTCCAAAACCTGTGTCATATCTGAATTTGGTTCTCATGCTTGTTTTGTCTCCCCAGACTTTGTTTTTTTTGTTGTTTGTTTAGCATACATTATATTTTTTTTTGTTGAAAACTGGACATGATCTATCAAGTAATAAGAACTGAGTCAAAGAGGCCGTTAGCATGAGGTTTTATGTTAATCTGGCCAGGAGTTGGGCTGTGCTTAATGTTTGCTGTAGCTATAGGTATCAGAAGTTTTCATTTTTCTAGTGTCTTTTTGTCTCCCTTGTTTCCTTTGGACTTACAAAAAACAAACAAACAAACAAATCTCCTTAAATAGAGTCTGACCCTTGCAGGTCTTTCAGCTATAATCCATGGTTATTTTACTGAAGCCCTGTTGATGTGGTAGCAAGGTGTGAAGAGGGAAGCATTCTCTACTCCTATGATGAAGTCTCAGTCTTTTAGTGTGCCTATGTCTCCAGCCTGTAACCTTCACAAGCATTTCACAGCTTTTTTTCTCTCTTAGATGAGACAGGAAAGCCAGAAGAGCCTGGAGTTGGATAAGGCTTTGGTAAAGTTTTCCTTGCGGGGTAGCCCTTTGCTAGGTAGAAAGTTCTGGATACACTTAAAAATGATTGTGTTTCCTCTCTTCATGTCAGAAACAAGAGATTTTTTTTTCTTAGCTCTTTACCTTGAACCTTGTGGGGTTTCTGGAAATAAAATAATCCTCTAAGACTGTGGCCCCCCCAGGAGTTTTGTCATTCCCACACTAGTCTACACTCTACCTCCAGCAATTTGTCAAAGTTACCACCTAAGTGTTTCTACCAGTTTATGGCTCCAGTGCCTTTTGCTCCTGATAAGCAAATCTAGGATGTGATTTTGTGTAACTGCCCGTTTCTCCAGATTTCAGGGTTGCAGTTTTCCCTGTGACTTCAATTTTCTGCTGGGTCTAAGAAAAGTCATTGATTTTTAGTTTGTTCAGCTGTTTTTCTTATTGTAAGACAGGAGTGATGACTTCTAAGGACTTCACATGTTGAAGCTGAAACTAGAAATCTGCAACAAGTTATTTGTATTCAAAATTATGTTTGTGAGTTTCATCTATATTGATATCTATAATTCTATTTTATTCATTTTCTCTACTGTGTAGTATTCTAGTTTATAAACATACCATGTTTTACCAATACTCCTGATCAACATGAATGTTCCTCACAAACAATATTACAACAAGCAGAAGTGGCTGTATTCATTTGTATTCCCCCAGAGGTAAATAAGCAGAAGTAGCTGTGTTCATTTAGATTCCCCTAGAGGTATATTAGAGTTCTTACTGTTTCTTTCTTTCTTTTTTTTTTTGAGACAGAGTCTCACTCCATTACCCAGGCTGGAGTGCAGTGGCGTGATCTCGGCTCACTGCAACCTCCGCCTCCTGGGTTCAAGAGATTCTCATGCCTCAGCCTCCTGAGTAGCTGAGATTACAAGTGTGTGCCATCACACACAGTTAATTTTTAGTATTCTTAGTACATATGGGGTTTCGCCACCATGGCCAGGCAGATCTCAAACACCTGACCTCAGGTGATCCACCAGCCTCGGCCTCCCAAAGTGCTGGGATTACATGGAGTTCTTATTGTTTCATATGCTCACCAATACTTGGCATTGTCAGACCTTTAAATATATGCCAGCATTCTAAGTACTAAATGTATATTTCATAGTATAGATTTGTTTTGCACTTTCTTGATTACTAATGAAATTTCTTAAGTTTATTGGCCATTATTGTGTTTTTGCCTCTGTGAATTGCCTGTTATATATGTTTTTATAAACATTTTTATTGTGTCGTTTGTATTTTTCTTATTGATTTGTAGGGAAGGATTTCCTTAATGACTCAAAAAGCACAAATCATTGAATAAAATACTGATAATCTGATAACATTAAAATGAAAGACATCAGGAACAATGTTAAAAGGTAAGTCATTCACTGGGAGAAGATATTTGCTAAATAAACAACAGAAAGGGTTTGTATGCAGAATTTTAGAATAATCCTTATAAATAAATATGAAAAAAACAAATATTAGGCAAAGGAATATAACAGGTAACTCACAGAAAGTTGCTGAAAGGCTAATAAATGTTAAGCATACATATATAATCTCACTGGAAATCAGAAACATGCAAATTAAAACAATGAGATATCTTTTCAAACTGATTAGGTTGGGAAAATAAAGAGTCTAATACTCCAAAGTTTTGGCAAGAATGGGAAGAGATCTCTGAAATCCTGTTCATTAGAAGTTAAGATATACATACCCTATATATCACAGTAATTACACTCCCAGGTATATAACCTAGAACAATGACTTTTAAATTGTCACTCTCAGACCAGCAGCATCAGAATCTCTTGGGAACTTGGTGGAAATGCAAATTCTCAGGCTCCACTCCAGATCTACTGAGTCAAAAATTCTGGAGGTGGAGACTAACAATCTGTGCTTTAATAAGTCCTCCAGGCAATTCTGATGCACACCAACATTTGAGAACCACTGTAATAGAGTGACACCTTCCCAACACTTTTGATTGAGATCTACAGGAAAACTGCATTATTTATTGTAGCCCCCCACACACATCTCACATATACACAAACATATAAAATAAAAGCTTTAAGAAACAGTAATTACCCTAACATACTGGTAAGGAATACTTTTTGATATGTTCTATTCTATTCCATTTCATTTAAAAAAAATCCCATTGGTTGTGACTTGCTGTTTGTAACCTAATTTTGAAAAATACTGTCCTAGAAAAAGTCTGGCGTATATGAAACAAGAGATATGTATAATAATACTTGTTGCAGAATTATCTGTAATAAGAACAAATCTTCAGGGAAACTGATAAATAACATAAATTATGGTCTATTTCTACAATGGAATACTATATAGTTCCTTGTATCTTTGGAAATAAATTTCAAAAACATTATGTATATTGAGTCAAAAAAGTTGTAGAATGATTGAGTATGTCATCTATATAGTATTAGAACATATAAAACTATATGTTATTAGTGAATATACAGCTATGTAGTAAAAATATAAAAACATGCATAGGAATTAAACAAATAGCAAATTCAGGATAGTGGTTACATCTGGAAAGGTTACATATATAAAATTTGCTATTTATATATTTATTATTTATAAAATTATAAATAGCAAATTATAGATATTCCTGAAGACTTCCACATATCCCTTACATTGATGAGTATCTATAATGCTTTATTTTTTTAATTAAGCAAATATAGAAAATATTAGGAACTGATAATGATTAATAAAGGTTGGCTGGGTACATAGATATTTGTTATACTATTCGATATAACTTTTGGTATATTAATATTTTGTAACAAAAAGTAAATGAAAATCAAGCTATCCTTGAACTAATAGCATAAATACCCCTGAACTATTAGAAATTCAATCAGTCAAAGAAACTGTTTTAATATCCCTAATCTAGAATGATTTTTTTTAATTCAGAGACAGTCAAAAACTAATATTATATTTTTGGCATATGCTACAGGGGCTTGTGTTGTCTCTTTGGGTAACACAGTAATGAAGAGTTTTCCAATCCAGATGTAACATATAACATGAATGTGAAATAATGATTTGATCAATAAAATAAGAAATATTTACATTATTTAGTTACATGTTGGACAATTTCTTTTTTTTTTTTGAGACGGAGTCTCACTCTGCAGCCAGGCTGGAGTGCAGTGGCACGATCTCAGTGCACAGCAACCTCTGTCTCCCGGGTTCAATGATTCTCCTGCCTCAGCCTCCTGCATAGCTGGGATTACAGGTGTGTGCCACCATGCCTAGCTAATTTTTGCATTTTTAGTAGAGACGGGGTTTCACCATGTTGGTCAGGCTGGTCTCGAACATCTGACCTCATGATCTGCCCGCCTCGGCCTCTCAGAGTGCTGGGATTATAGGTGTGAGCCACCATGCCTGGCCTTGTTGGATAATTTCTTAAAGCTTATAGGACCTTTTCACTTTGCTGCTTTGCCAATGGCAACTTAAGTCATATGTCATATGAAAGCCAGGTAGAGCATTCTGAAGAGAAGACTCATGTGGTAGCATATACCCTACTCACAACCAGGCAGTCAATTACTGACTAATTCCAGAGGCACCATGGCTACCAGCTATGGTGGTCCTATGAACACTATTTGATTATTACACCGTAGGAAACTGGAGGTTACTTTTCCTTCAATTCAGGGCTTCTAATGGGTATGGACGAGAGTCTTATCAAGATTTCTTTAAAACTCTAAGGGTAGTTCAGGACCTTAGCAAAGTACCAAGAACATTATAGGAAATATGCTATTTATATAGTATGCAAAGAACAAATAGTCAAGGTCAAGGACAAATACAATCACTGTGCCTATATCATGATTCTTTGGTATCATCAAAGCTAATTTAAAAGTATTACTTTAGGTAGAGGTAAATAAAAGTCAAATCAACCCAGGTTGTTTTACTTGGTTTGGCCTATACCTTGTTTGGTTCCCCTGGATTATATGAAGAAAACATAGGAATTTTTCGGATCTCTTCCTCTGACAAACGATTTCTCTGGATTTCATCTTCTGGGACAAATTCTATTGGCTGCGTCAGCTTCTTAGGCCCAGTCCAACACTGCTCAGGTGAAAAATCAATAACTTTTGCCACATGGAGACTGGGACCTTTACCCTGTGCTGCCTGTTTTCCCTTGTCCTCGAGTAATGATGGGTTCTCAGCTGTGCCACTATCACCCACTGATGGAGCTGAGACCAGTGAGTGGGAAGCAAAGGGTTCACCTCTCATAAGTTGGAACTCTTCAAGACGTTTTTTCATTATCATCTCTTGGTAAAAACTTTCCAGGTTGTTCATGGGATCACCTTTGTTCTTCTTTTGGGGTTCATCTGGATCAAGACAAAGAGATAGGGAAGTTCTACAAAGCCGACCAATACAACTTTTGACAAATTAATAAAAATTAAATCCTGGACCTCAGATAAAGAAACACAGCTGGGGCAGGTCTTTACAACCTGTGACAAATGACAATGGTATATAGCTAACTTATTATAGTTTATTTCAAGCAGAACTATAGGCCAGAACTACAGTGAGGCAAGTGAGGCACCTAGGGTCATGCAAATATATGTACCTCTAATTGATAAGGACATTTAAAACATATAAGCAATATAGCATTATGCTTCACAAAATTAATAATTCCTTAGTATCATCTAATACCAATGTCATGTTCAAATTGTCCAGAGTTTTTTTTATACTTGGTTATTCAATTCAGAATCTAAACCTGCCTCTGGCTGTTATATCTCTTAAGATTGTTTTATTCTAAAACAGTGCCTCTTCTCTCCCACCCCTCTATTTCATTTTCTCCCTCCTCCATTGATTAAATAAACTACATTTGTTCTATGAAAAAATGAATTTGATTAATCATTTTCTGATGGTGTTAACTTGTTCCTATTCCATTCTATTTCTCGGCAGTTAATCTATAACTATGCTATCTAATATAGTAGCCACTGGTCACATGTGTCTATTTTAATTAATTTTTAAATATCAGTTCCTCAGTTGAACTTAACAAATTTAAAGTGCTCGATAGTCACATGTGGCTAGTGGACACCATATTGGACAAAACAGACAAAAAGTATTACAACATTTCAGAAAGTTACATTGGGCGGTGCTGATCTACAGGTTAGATTCCTTATAGATAGATATGTACTTTCTATTGTATCATGTCATAAGGCACATAATGTTTGGTGGTCCCATTTTTAGTGACGCTGAAATTTATCATTGGATTGAGGTGCTAGGTGGTATTAGTCGCATGCCCCCATTATTAAATTTTCCCATTCACCTTCCACCTAATGGGTTTTTTACATCCATTGATGGCCATTACCTACATTAATTTATTAAGAGTTGCAAATTGTGGCTTTCCTAATTCTATTATTTCTTTTGCGCTTATTATCTGGAATTCTATAGTGAACTTACCGTCATCAACTATGTGGTTTCCCTAAATGTAGATCATATGGGAAAAGCAGGATAAATGCTTGATTCTTTGCCATTATTTATCAATTATGAGAGTAAAAGTTGACACCTTAGAAATGTTCAATGGTGGCTGGGCGCAGTGGCTCATGCCTGTAATTCCAGTACTTTGAGAGGTAGAGGCGGACAGATCACAAGGTCAGGAGTTCAAGACCAGCCTGGCCAAATGGTGAAACCCCGTTTCTACTAAAAATATAAAAATTAGCCGGGTGTGGTGGTGGGTGCCTGTAGTCCCAGCTACGCAGGAGGCAGAGGCAGGAGAATTGCTTGAACTCAGGAGGCAGAGGTTGCAGTGTGCCATTGCACTCCAGCCTAGGCGACAGAGCGAGACTCTGTCTCACAAAAAAAAAAAAAAAAGAAAGAAAGAAAAGAAGAAAGAAAGAAGAAAGAAAGAAAGAAAGAAAAAGAAAGAAAGAAAGAAAGAAAGAAAGAAAGAAAGAAAGAAAGAAAGAAAGGGAAAGAAAGAAAGAAACGGTCCAATGGCGACCAATGGTTATTTTTAGTATAGTCATAAAATCGTGTATTTTCATATATTTTATCTGTGTTAATAAAAGGTATTATTATCCCACTTAGGACCATTGGAAAACCCTTCAAATTGGCTCCTGTATTGCTTCCCGACTTTCTGGCATAGCCAAATATCCTAAGCTCATTTTGCACACTTCCTAACTCAAACCTGGAATATTTTTGTAAGGACTCTTGGTTCCTTTTAATAGGAAGTGATATTTAGAAACCACACTGTGTTGCTGGTGTGTGCAGAAGCAATCTCTGAGTTGTTTCCAGGCCTTTTCAGTGGACAAAAGCTAGGCCATTTTTTAAAAATGATACACTGGAATGGTTTTTTTTTATTTTACTTTTTAATTTTAAAAATTTTTACTTTAAGTTCTGGGATACATGTGCTGAACATGCAGGTTTGCTACATATGTATACATGTGGCATGGTGGTTTGCTGCACCTATCAACCCATCATCTAGGTTTTAAGCCCCACATGCATTAGGTATTTGTCTTAATGCTTTCCCTCCCCTTTCCCTCCATAGGCCCCAGTGTGTGATGTTCCCCTCCCTGTGTCCATGTGTTCTCACTCTTCACCTCCCATTTATGAGTGAAAACATGCAGCATTTGATTTTCTGTTCCTGTGTTCGTTTGCTGAGCAAGAGGGACATTTCGAAAGGGAAAAGTAAATCATGAGTTTACATTGGTATTTCCAACTCAAATTTGAGATAGCAAGGTTTTTACTTAAACTCTTTCATTTTAGAGTTGTATTTCCTCTCATATGCTTAAAATAATATTAGCAAAATGATTTATTAGCGTCTTCCTATAATATACTTATAGAATTTTAAAATGTCAGTAACAATACTATCACCAATAAAACTGCTGAATATAGTTTTATATTTCTTTGCAGTTACTTTTGCCCTTAGAATATGAACCCCACTGGAAATATACAAAATGTTGTTTTAAAGTCAGTATAAGTAATTGTTTTCTTTTGTTTTCTAATTGTGTGGTTATGTTACTAACTTTATTTATCATTAGGCTAATTTGCTTCAGGTTGTTTTGGAATTTTAGGGATTGATTTTTATCTTTTTGATTAAACTTTTAAATGATGCAAAATATTTACATGGATCTAAAGTAAAACTGTTATACAATACCTTCACGGAAGTCTCACTTACATTTCTGTCCTCTTTATCCCATTCCTTTCACTCCCCCATAAATAATAATTTTTATTAGGTTTTGGCTCATGGCTTCATTGTTTCTTTTTTGAAAATATAAGCAAATAGGTATATACATACATACACATAATTCATTAGTTATACCTCTCTCCTACATAAAAAGTAACTCACTATAAGCACTGTTCTACAATTTACTTTGTGCAATTAACAATATATCCTGGAGATAGTTCCATATTAATGTGTAGAGCTCTTCTCATTCCTTCTTATAGCTGCACAGTACTTCATGTGTGGATGTACCATAGTTTATTCAAGTATTCCCCACACATTGGTCTTGTATCCAGTCTCAGACTGTTACGAATAATGTCCTGATAAACAGCTTTGTGCAAACAGGATTTGGTATTTTTCCAGTATATGTTTGAAATAGATTCTAAGAAGCAGAATTGCTGAGACAAAGGGTAAATGTGTATGTAATTTCTCTATGTATTGTTAAATTTCACTCTGTAGAAGTTATATTATTCTGTATTTCCACCAGCAAGGCATGAGAGTAGTTATATAAGTATTTCCTAAGATACAAAAAGCAATAACCATTAAGGAAAAGATTGATAAATTAAACTACATTAAAATTAAGAACTTCTGTTCATCAAAATGTCATAAAGCGATGGACACACATAAAAAAAGCCACAGATTAGGAAGATATTTGCTACACAAAGAATTATCAGAGAACTTAAATCTAAAATACATGAATAACTCCTACAAATCAATAAGAAAAAGATGAACAACCATTAGGAAAATGGGCAAAATACTGAAGAGATGTCTCATAAAAGAGGAAATACACATATATGAGGGCCGGGCACGGTGACTCATGCCTGTAATCCCAGCACTTGGGAGGCCGAAGCAGGAGGATCACTTGAGCCCAGGAGTTTGAGACCAACCTGGGCAACATGGTAATACCGTCTCTAACTTTAAAAAAATAAATAAATAAAAATAAAATAATTATATATAAGTGTGCTCAACCACATTAAAATTCAGGGAAATGCAAATTAGGAAGAGAATAAGATACTAATAGAAAATCAACATATTGGCAAAAATTAAAAAGAATGCCAACATTACATGTCAATGAAGTTGTAGAGCAACTGGTACCCTCACATATTGCTGGTGGTAATGCATACACACAGTGCAAATCAACATGACATCATCTACAATGTTGAAGATATGCTCAACATACAACACATCAATTCCACTCCCACATATATTCTTAGAAAAATGTAGGCATATATGTACTAGGACACGATAATAAGAATTTTCAGATCATTGCTATTTATAATTGCCCACAATTAGCAAAAATACAAATGTTCATCCAAGAAGAATTAATTATAAAATTCTGGTACATTTATGATGAAATACTATTATCCAAAGAAAGTGAACAAATTTCAGCTACATATGTCCAAGTGGATGAATAGATTAGTAAATACACTCAAAAATACTTAGGAACGCATCATTAAATAAAGATTTCTCCCTTTGTAGAGCTAAGTGAATTACACGGCATGTTAGAAGGTAGGAGCGCTATAAAAAAGCAAAAAATACAAGACAAGATTGGAAGAGCTATGGGGTTGTCATAATTTTTGATTTTGGTCTCAATAGGTCTCACTGAAAAGGTGCTATTTGAGTAAAGACCTAAAGAAGGCAAGGGCATCTATCATGCTGATATTAGAGTGAGGTCTCAAGGTAGGAGTATGTCTCGAAAACTAAAAAAGACTGAAATCATATAAAGTATGTTCTATAACCATAACATACATTATTGATCCACTACTGTAAGAAACAGGGGAAAACACAAATTTTGAACAACAAACTTCTAAATAACCCATGGATCAAAGAACTCATAAAGGAAACTTAAGAATATTTTGAGCTGAATAAAAATGAAAACACAACATATCAAATTTTATGGATGCAGCTAAAACAATGCTGCATTCCCTATGACAGACAATTTTAGCTTTAAATGCCTGTATCAGAAAAGAAGAATGGTTTCAAATTTAAAACCTGAGCTTCCAAGTTAGGAAACTAGAAAAAGAGTAAACACAAAGCAAGCAGAAGGAAGAAAATAATGAAGATTAAGAAATAAGTCAATGCAATAGAAAACGGAAGAGTAGAGAAAAATCAACAAAACCAAAAGCTGGCTTTTTGAAAAGTTTAACAAATAACAAACGCTTTACCTAGACTGAACAACAAAGTAAGAGAGAAGACAAAAATGACTAAAATCAAGAATTAAAGAGGAAGCATCACTAGTAACTTTAGGGGAATGAAAATGATTATTCAGGATTATAAACAACTTTAGGCCAACAAATTTGGAAACCTAGATAAATGGACAAATTCACAGAAAGAGAGACATTACCAAAGCAGTCTCAAAGAATAAATGAATAACAGGAGGATGAATTAGTACTCAGCAAACAACCCACAAAGAAAAACCCAGGTCCAAATGGCTTCAATGGTAAATTCTATCAAATACTTAAAGAAATAATACCAATCCTGCAGAAACCCTTCAGAAAAGGGAAAAGGAAGAAATACTTTCCAATTCATTCTATGATGTCAGTATTACAATGATAACAAAACTAAACAAAGATATTACAAGAAAACCATAGACCAATATTCCTCATAAATATAGACGCAAAAATACCTAACAAAATATTAGCAAGCCTCATGTAGCAACATACAAAAGGATCACACACATATACGTGGGATTTATTCCAGAAATGAAAAACTGGTATAACATCTAAAAATCAAAGGATTAAATTTTAAACCACATGATCATCACAGTAGGTGCAGAAAAAGCATTAAACAAAATCCAATACTCATTTATAATTTTTTAAAACCTTAATTAACTGACACTAGAAGGGACATCTTCAACCTGCTCGTGGTAGGTGGAATAATGGCC
Source organism: Plecturocebus donacophilus (assembly GCA_004027715.1). Classification (NCBI taxonomy): domain Eukaryota; kingdom Metazoa; phylum Chordata; class Mammalia; order Primates; family Pitheciidae; genus Plecturocebus; species Plecturocebus donacophilus. The sequence continues at coordinate 32,697 of PVKP010002000.1, forward strand.
CTCCTAAAGATGTCCACATCCTAATCCCTGGAATCTGGGAAAATGTTAAATTACACTGCAGAGGGGAATCTGCAGATGTGATCATATTAAGGATGAGATAGGAAGATTATTCTGGATTATGCAGGTTGGGCCAATGTAATCATAAGGGTCCTTATCAGAAGGAAGCAAGAAGGTCAGAGACAGAATGGGAGATGTGATGATGGATGTAGAGGGTAATGTGAGGGGGTCAAGAGCCAAGGAATGCAGGTGACCTCTAGAATCTGGACAAGGCTCACCCAGAGCCTCTAGAAGGAATGCAGCCCTGTTGACATATTAAGACTTCTGACCTCTAGAACTATAAAAGCAAAAATTTATATTGTTTAAGCCGCTAAATGTATGGTAATTAGTTACATTCTAATTGAGGAACCTTTCTTTTCATAGGAAAGTAATATACTGCCAAAGAGTATGTGCAGAAAACCCAGAGCTAAAATCATACTTAATGGTTAAAAATTGAATACTTTCCTCCAAAGACTGGGAACAAGGCAAGGATATTAGCTCTGATCACTTGCATTCAACACTGTATTGAAGGTTCCAGACAGTACAAGGAGGCAAAAAAGAAAAAAAAAAGTCCTCCAGATTGGAAAGAAAGAAGGGTCTTTATTTATAGGAAATAGGATTCTCTATGTAGAAAACTCTAAGGTAACCATAATAAAACTATTACAATAAAAGAATTTAGTCACAGGATACAAATTAATATAGAAAAATCAACTCTAGGCCAGGTACAGTGGCTCACACCTGTAAACCCACCACTTTGGGAGGCCAAGGAGGGTGGATCAACTGAGGACAGGAGTTCGAGACCAGCCTGGCCAAAATGGTGAAGCCCTGTCTCTACTAAAAATACAAAAATTAGCCAGGCGTGGTGGTGCATGCCTGTTATCCCAGTTACTCAGGAGGCCGAGGCAGGAGAATCACTTGAACCTGTGTGGCTGAGGTTGCAGTGAGCCAAGATTGTGCTACTGCACTCCAGCCTGGGTGACAGAGCAAGACTCTATCTCAAAAAAAAAAAAAAAAAAAAAAAAAAAAAAAAAAAAAAAAAAAAAAAAAAAAAAAAAAAAAAAAAAAAAAAAAAAAGAAAGAAAAGAAAAATAAACTGTATATCTATATACTTGCACGCAACAATTGGAAAATGAAATGTGAAAACAATTCTATTCACAAGAATATGAAAATCATTAAAATGTTTAGAAATAAATTCAAAAGGCTGGGTGTAGTAGCTCATACCTGTAATCCCAGCACTTTGAGAGGATGATGTGGGAGGGTCACTTAAGGCCAGGAGTTTGAGACCAGCCTGGGAAACACAATGAGATCCCATCTCTAAAAAAAACTTTCAAAACAATTAACCAAGCATGGTGGCATGCACCTATAGTCCTAGCTATTCAGGAGGCTGAGGCAGGAGGACCCCTTGAGCTCAGGAGCTGGAGGTTGCAGTGAACTAAGATTGTGTCACTGCACTCCAGTCTGAATTACAGAACAAGACCCTATCTCTAAAAAAATAATAAATAAATTCAACAAAGAAAGCATAAGACTAAGTTTAATAAAAGAAATGTAACTAAAAACTACAAAACAATGCTGAAATAAATTGTAGAAGATCTAAACAAAGGAAGAGACATTCTATGTTCTTGGATTAAATATTAATGATTAAAGATCAGTTTTCTCCAAATTGAATTATAGATTCAACTCAATCCTTATTAAATTCCAGCAGGATTATTTTTATTAAAAAAAAAAAACACAAGCTGCTTCTAAAATTTACATGGAAACACAAAGAACCTAGAATAGAAAAAGTGATTTTAAAAAAGAGAAACAAAGTTGGAGAAGTCATACTACCCAATTTCATAACTTACTATAAAGGTGCAGTAAAAAGATTTAGCGTATAAGGATAGGCATATAGATCAATGGAACCAAGTTGAGTGTCCAGAAATAAAGCCTTGCATTTATGGTTAATTGATTTTTCCACAAAGGTGCCAAGACAATGGGAAAAATAACAGCCTTTAAATAGTGCTGGAACAACTGGACATCCATATACAAAAACATGAACTTGGACTCTTTACTTCACACAAAAAAATCAACTCAAATGTATAATACATCTAGATGTAAAAGCTAAGGCTATAAGTGTTCCAGAAAAAAAAAAAAAATAGGAGAATATCTTTCTGACCCTGAGTTCAGCAATTATTTCTTAGATATGACACCAAAAGAATAAGCCACAAAATAACTAATTAAACTTCATTAAAATTAAAAACTTCTGTGCTTCAAAAGACATCATTAAGAAAATAAAGACAAGCTACAGACTAGAAGAAAACATCTGCAAGTTATATACCTTATAAAGGGCTTGTATTCAGAATACAAAAAAATTCTTAAGAAAATAACCCAATCAAAAAATTGGCAAAAGACTTTTGAATAGACATTTCACCAAAGAAGAGATATTGATGGCTAATAAGCACATGAAAAGGTATTCAAGATCATTTGTTATTATAGAAATTCAAAATAAAAACTACAATGAGCTATCAGTACACACACACTGAAATGGCTGTAATAAAAGACAGGTGATAACAAGTATTGACAAGGATGCAGAGAAATAAGAACTCTTACACATTGCTGATGGAACAGTAAAATGATACCACCACATTAGGAAACAGTCAATCCCTCAAACTGGTTATACACAGAATTACCATAGGACCCAGAAATTCCACTAATTCAAGAGAAATGAAAACATGTTCAAGCAAATGTTCACCACAACATTATTCATAATAGCCAAAAGAGGAAACAACCTAAATGTCATCAAGTGGTAAAAAGATCAAACAATGTGGTATATCTATTGATTTGGTTTGGCTCTGTATGCCTACCCAAATCTTATCTGGAATTGTAATCCCCATAATCCCCATGTATCAAGGGAGGGACCTAGTGGGAGATGACTGGATCATGGAGGCGGTTTCTCTCATGCTGTTCTTGTGATAGTGAGTTCTCAAAAGATCTGATGGTTTTATAGGTGCTTGACAGTTTCTCCTTCACACACACACTCTCTACTGCCACCTTGGGAAGGTATCTGCTTCCCCTTCTGCTATGATTGTAAGTTTCCTGAGGCCTCCCCAGACATGCAGAACTGTGAGTCAAATTAAACCTCTTTCCTTTAAAAAGTATCTAGTCTCAGGTATTTCTTTATAGCAATGTGAGAACAGACTAATAATGCTGTAAAATAAAAAAATAGCAATGTAAAGGAACGAATTGCTGACACATGCTACAACATGGAGAACCTCAAAAACATTATGGGTCCTGAATGAAGCCAGATTCAAAAGACCACATATTGTAAGATTCCGTTCATTATGAAATATCTAGAAAAGACAAATTTATAGAGACAGAGGCTTGGGGTATATGTGGGTATCATTTACTATAAATGGGCCCTAGGAAATTTTGCCAGGTGATGGAAATGTCCTAAAACTGGACTCTGGGTTTGATAGCACAAGTCTATAAATTTACTAAAAATCACTGAACTGAACACTTATAATAGTTGGATTTTATCATATGTAAATTATATACTTCAATATAGCTATTTAAAAATAAAAAAAAATTATTCAGAATCACAAAAGGTGAGAAGGAATAGAAAATAGAAAAGGTACTGAAAGACATTAAAGGATAATTAAATTAATGGAAAGGCACTATGTTCACATTTGAAGATTTGAAGACTCACAGATATGCCAAATGACCTCAATTGACTTAAACACTCAATGGAATCCCAGTAGAAATCACATAAGGGTATGTATGCATGTGTAACTTGATAATTTTCAAATTTACATGGAAAAGCAAAGTGTCAAAAGTAGACAAAACACTTTTGAAGAACAGCAAGTTGTAAAGAATTATTCTTCTGCTGTACCAGATATCAAAACATCATAAAGCTAGACTGTATAATATTGCTTCTAAAATAACCAAAAAGACCAAAGGAACAAAATAGAGAATAAAAAAAAAAATTCATTCATATATGAACACCTGATACTGCAACACAGTAAGAGTCTAGACATTTTCAATATCTGGTGTTAGGATAGAGGGCTATCTACATGAGGGAAAAAAAGGAACCGGAACCCTACTTTATACCATATACATAAATCAATTCCAGGTGGACTAACGACTTAAATGTGAAAGGTAAAAAACACAAAGCTTTTAGAATAAAGAACAGTATCAGGACCAGGCGCGGTGGCTCATGCCTATAATCCCAGCAATTTGGGAGGCCAAGGAGGGCAGATCACCTGAGGTCAGGAGTTCGAGACCAGCCTGGCCAACATGTTGAAACTCTACCTCTACTAAAAATACAAAAATTAGCTGGGCATGGTGGTGCATGTGTGTAATCCCAGCTACTTGGGAGGCAGAGGCAGGAGAATTGCTTGAATCCAGGAGGCAGAGGTTGCAGTGAACCCGGCCACTGCACTCCGGCCTGGGTGACAAAGACTCTGTCTCAAAAAAAAAAAAAAAAAGAAAAAGAAAAAAATAAAGGAACTAAAGAGCTAAAGAACATATCTTCCTATCTACTTGTTCATAGTAGGGAAGGATTTATTAATCAAAGCACAAAACCCACTAAGTATAAACAAAAAATTAATAAATTTTATTACACGGAGATCAGGGCAGTGAAATGACAAACTACAGAATTGGAATAGACATTTTCAACATATATTACCAACAAAGAAAAAGTATCCATAATAATAAAAAGACTGGTACAAATATATAGAAAAATGCACCTAAGATTAGAGAAAAACAGAGACAGAATATTTAGGGTGCATAACCTCAACACTTTCCTACCTCTCTCCTTCCTGTAGAGGTGGCAATAACTGAGATGTGCTGTATCTTAGTGCTTTGGGGTTCACCCACTGGTTTTCTTGTCTTTAAAATTATTTACCTGCTAAATTAAACATTCATAAGCTATTGTTTTGATAGATGCCTAAAGTGACCTCTGAACCAAAACTGCATCGGGACAAAGATACAAACAGATGGAAAGACATTCAGGTAGTAAATAGGCATTTTCATGTTTGCTAAATGGGCAAAAGGGCTGAATAGCCATTTTACAAAGCAGGCTATCCAAATGGCCAGTAAATGTGTAAGAAGGTACCCAACATCACCAGTTATCAAGAATGAAATTAAAACCACAATGAAACAAACAAACAATATAGGCTCAGACTCTTGAAATGACATCTTGAAAGAGACACACACACACACACACACACACACACACACACGAACAAGAAGGCAGGGGAACTGTTCTAAAGCAAACTAAATGTAATGTGTGATCCCTGATTGTATTCTCGATTTATAATTGAGAAACCTGATTGCAACAATAGAGTAGCAATGTTAATTTCTTAAGAGTGATCATTATACTGTGATTGCATAGGACAATGCCTTTGTTCTTAGGAGATACATAATTAAATATCTAGGAGTAAATCCTTCTTATGTCTGAAACTTATTCCGAATAGTTCATCAGTAAACAAACCACATACACATATATTCATGAAGAGGAAGAGAGAGGTAAAGCAAATGTGGCGAGTTGTCCACAGTTAGTGAATGCAGGTGAAGAGTGTGGGTGTATTCTTTCAATTTTTCTCCACATTTGAAATTTTCCAAAATAAAAGAGTTAAGGAAAATAACACTTGACTAAGGGCTTAAAAAAGTAACATAAATTGGCCAGGTGTGGTGGCTCATGCCTATAATCCCAACACTTTGGGAGGCCGAGGTGAGTGGATCACTTGAGGTCAGGAGTTCCAGACCAGCTTGGCCAACATGGCGTGTGCCACCATCCCTGGCAAAAATCCTATGTTTTTAGTTTCTACTAAAAATACGAAAATTAGCCAGGAGTGGTGTGGCACATGTCTGTAATCCCAGCTACTCAGGAGGCTGAGGTACAAGAATTGCTTGAACCCAGGAGGTGGAGGTTGTAGTGAGCTGAGATCGTGCCACTGAACTCCAGCCTGGGTGACAGAGCGGACTCTGTCTCAAAAAAAAAAAAAAAAAAAAAAAAGTAACAAATAAATGTTAACTAATAATAAAGGGAAAAAAGCACAACAAAATACAAGTAAATACTCATCAGATTGGAGTCTGACTAATACCTGTTGTAGACAAGGATGTACAACAACCTAAACATTTCCACATGGCTGGTGGAATTTTAACTCGGGGAAATCCCTTCAGAAATTAGTTAATAGCCATTAAAGTTGAAGATGTATGAACACTTCGCCACTCAATTCCACTCCTAGATATATACCCTGAGAAACTCCTGCACATGTGTCCCAGAAAACATGTACAAGAAAGATCACAGTAGCAGGACTGATATTTACAGCCCCACAAATGGGACAACTTAAATGTGCAATTACAGTAGCATGGGTAAACTATGGTGTGTTCATATAAAGAATACTATACTATACTTCAATAAAAATCAACTATGACTACACATAGCAATATGGATGAATATCTCAAATATAATTGCCAGAAAACACCATAACATTGAGTAGAAAAGGAAGACCCAATAGAATACATACGGTATAATTCACTGATATAATGCTTAAACACAGGCAAAACTAAACTGTCTAGTACTGCATGTACGTTTGGTAAAAATATAAAGAAAAATAAGGAAATTATCACAACTTAGGACAGTGGTTATATCTAGTGGGGAGAGAGTTGTGAGTTGTGAGGGGCATATGGAAATTTTTGGAGTATTAGCATGTTCTATTTCTTGATCTGATTAAAAATGTTTTAAGTGCTGTTTGGCATGATCTATGTCATTATAAAAAGATAGATTGCAAAAAAGTGAATGAGAAGTGAAGAAGTGGCAATAAGTAAATGTACTGGGTTAAATAGAATCCTCCTAAAATTCATGTCTACCCAGAACCTCAGAATATGATCTTATTTGGAAATAGGGTCTTTGCAGATATAAATAGTTAAGGTGAAGTCACAGGTTAGGCTCTGTGTCCAATGACCGGTGTCCTTATAAGAAGGACAGGTGAAGATATAGAGACAGTCAACAACCAGAATGCCATGTGATGGCAGAAGTAGAGACTGGAGTGATGCATCTATAATCCAAGAACTGCCAGCAAACACCAGAAGTTAAGAGAGAGAGAGAGAGAGATGGAACAAATTCTCCCTCAGAGCCACTAGAAGGAACAAACCTTGCCAACACCTTGATTTTGTAGCCTCCACAACTGTGAGAGAATAACTTTCTGTTGTTTTAAGCCATGCACTTTAAGTAGCATCCTACTTCCCAGTAACAAAGTCTGTATTAGATTCCTAGGGCTGCCATAACAAAGTACCATTGGTACTGGGAAGTAACATGCTGCTTTAATAAATACCTAAAAATGTGGAATTGGATTTGGAATTGGCTAATGAGTAGAGACTGGAAGAATTTAGAGCTGCTTGATTGTAAAAGCCTATACTACACTGAGGAGATTGTTGGTAGAAATATGGATGTTAAAGGCAATTCTGGTGAGGGCTCAGAAAGTAGTAAAGAGACAGTAGAGAAAACTATTATTTGCTAGAGGTATAAATGTTAAAAGTACTTCTGGTAAGGCCTTAGAAGGAAATGATGAATATGTTATTAGACACTGGAGGAAAGGTAATCTTTGTTATAAAGTGGCAGAAACTTAGCTGAATTGAATTCTATTGTTGGGTGAAAAGTCTAACTTAAAAGTGACAAACTGATATTTCGCTAAGGAGATGAACAGGCAGTGTGAAAGATGCAGGCTAGTTTTTCCCTGATGCTTATAATAAAATAAAAGAGGAAGAAGGAAAATTGAAGAAGGAACTGTTAAGAAAAAAGGGGACAACACTTGATGATTGGGAAAATTCTCAGCCTATACAGATAGTGTGCTCTGGAAACAAGCCCAATGGTATAGATAGACAAACTTTCATTGAAGAGATTTGGTGTTAGGGTGTTAGGATCCAATCAACCACCTCAGTAGAAGCCAGGAATAGAGATGGGGTTATCTAGGCAGAATCTGTATAGAAACCTCGTGTCCAGTGGTATGAATCTCTTGACATATATGAGACTGACAATGTTTTAGAGAATTTTATACCAGCAAAAACCACCAGTGCCAGCCTGGTGAGAAAGAGACAGAGACAGGACAAAATGAAGGAAGGATGATTACAAGAGCAAAGCCACAGATGTAGAGGCCAGAGAGGATGGGGCTATAGCTGCCCTGATAGACTTGAGTGTGTGGGCCCAGAAGACAAGGCATTGAGCCCAGAGTATTACTCATAGGCCTTGAAAACTAATGGAATTTGCCATGCTAGGCTACAAACTTGCTTTAGACCAGTAACCCCTTTATTCCCTCCTTTTTGCCCTTTCAGAATGGGAATGTCTATCTTATGCCTGTCCCACTATTTTATATTGGAAACAGGTAACTTGTTTTCTAGTTCCACCAGTCTCGGGATGGAGAGAAATTTTGCCCCAGGATGGACGATATCCAGAACCTCATCCATACCTGATTTAGATAATGAGACTTAGGACTTTTTGAGTTGATATTTAGATAATATTTGGGACTTAGACTTGATGCTGGAATGGGTTAAGACTTTTGGGGATGTTATGATAGGAGGAATGTATTTTGCACATGGATAGATGTGAATTTTTGGTGCCAGAGGGCAGACTGTACTAGCTTGAACAGTATACCTCTAAAACTCATGTCCACCTGGAGCCACAGACTGTGAACATATTTGGAAATAGGGTCTTTGCAGATGTAGTTAAATTAAGTTGAAGTAATACTGGATTAGGGTGGGCCTAAATCCAATGACCGATATCCTTTTAAGAAAGCAATGTGAAGACACAGAGACACAGATACATGAGAAGCTATGTGATGGCAGAGGCAGAGATAGGAATCATGCATCTATAAACCAAGGAACACCACGGATTGCTGGCAACTACAAGAGCTAGAAGAAGTGAGGAAGAATATTATCCTAGAGCCTGCAGAGAGAGCATGGCCCTCATGACACCTTTAATTTTAGACTTCTAGCCTCCAGAACTGTGGAGAGGAAAAATTTCTGTTGTTCTAAGCCACCAGATTTACCATAATTTGTTAAGCAGCCCTAGGAAACTGATACAGTAATTATAGAAGACTCTTCTAAGAATTGTGCTGTAGAAAGTGCAAACTATTGATACATACAACAATATCAATGAATCCCAAAAACATTACGTTGAATTAAAGAAACCTTACACAAAGAACATATACTGTATGATTCCAGTTACATAAAGTTCTAGAACAAGCAAAACTAATCTATCGTTAAAAAACAAAACAAAACAAAAACAATACACTAGTTGCCTCTGAGAGGGTAGGATGGGAATTACTGGAAAGAAGTACGATGAAACTTTCTAGAGTGATGGTAATCTTGTGTTAACAGGGGTTAGGTTACACAGATGCAGTGTGTCCTGGAGATGGTCCAACGATTGTCTTTATTTATTCCCAATTCCATGTTCAGTGATGATATATTGGTAGCTTGAAACCAGCTACGGTGGGAATATGCACACCTTGGAAACTGGCAAATGATACATACTAGGGCCTTTTTTTTCCCCCAGAGAGGTAGTTGTTAAACATTTACTAGTATATCACTACACAGATTTATACATTGGTCGAAAGTTAGCCAATGAACACTTAAAAGATGTTTGCATTTAACTGTTTGCAAATTTCGCAACAAAAGAAAAAATGTTAATAAATAACTCTAACAGTATACATGCTGAAGTATTTGGGGGGGCAGGAATTTACATCAGCAGTTTTCAAAAACACATTAATAAAGTAAGATGGATTGATATTGGGTATAGATAGATATGTGATAAGGCAAAATATTAATGGTAGATTCTAGATGGTAATATGATGGTTGTTTGTGATAAAATTCTTTCAACTTTTCTGTGTGTTTGAAAATTTTCACTGAAAATAAAGAACAGAAAAAATCTTTTCCCATTCAGATATCAAAAATATTAATGTATGTATTTAATATTATCTTTTTTAGGGCTTAAATTTTTATATTTCACTTTTTAAATGAACTGCTACTTATTATGGTATATAGTAAAAGAAGATCTAAATGTATTATTTCTTCAAGTAGCTAATCAACTGAAAGACATCTTTCATTTTTATCATTTTCTTTTAATAGTTCATGGTAGGCATATGTAGACCATGGAGACTGACAAGTGACACAAATAATGTTAAAATCCTAAGAGAAAAGAAGCAATTCTGGGGATGACTGAGGTTCCTTGGAAGATAAGAGGGATAAGATCCAGCACAAAAGTATAAAAATTAGCCTTAAACATGAAGGATTTCCCTAGCACTGGGTCAAGAGAGAAGAAAACAAGGGCTAGGATACAGAAGTTAGCAGAGCGTGAAGCAGGAAACGGATGAAAGTTCTTGCTGATGGCAGTGCTTCCTTTGAAATAGGATGGAAGACGGTTAAAAATGATGAAACAGTAGGAAAGGAAAGGAAAGAGTAACGAGGATCTAAAATAGTATTTATAAGGAAGGAAATAGTGAGGTAACTAGGGACTAGCAGATAGACTGTTGAATAAGGGAGAGGCTCTAGCCAATATCAGAGATGAGAAACTTGTAGAAATAATAATCAACAAAGTTATGATTTATTTCTAGCAATGCCCAGAAGCCATGGTGTATAAATAGAGAAGGCAATTAGTTGGGTTGATCTGAGTTTGAGATTTTGCTGGGTGGATGTGACACATAGACAAGGAAGCAAAGAGAATGATTCATTGTCAAGATGTGGTTAAATAATGGATGATGGAGTCTAAGTGAGATTTGAAAGGAAGAAGAAACAGGGAGGGACTGACAGATTAGAAGAAAATAAAAAGGTAAAGGAACAGGAGATGTCAACAGGATTGAAGAGGTGGTATGATGAATTTAAGAGAGTTATGCGAGCCAGAAGGACAAGAAAAAGGTTGTAGTCAGAGTACCATACTATAGTTGAAGATTTCAGAGGAAATATATTTCTAGAGATGATACATGTTTTTTTTCTGATTCAAGGTTAGAAAACGGCAAAAAAGTTTGTCTCGAGATATAGTAAAATCACACTTAATAAACCAATAAATCTTTTCCAATCACATATACAAGTGCTATGGACAAGAGTACAGACTTTTGTGTAAGGACAGACATGGATTTAAGTCCCAGCATAGCCACTTAACAACTGTGATCTTAAGAAAATCACTTATCACCCACTGAAGCCAATTTCATTTTCTGTAAAATGGGTATAATACTGTGCTATCTCATAGGGTGCTCTAGGGTTTAAATGTGATAATTTAGAAAAATACTTAGTACAAGGACTGGAAAAATCCTCAAAATAAGTAGCTATTAGGACTTGTTTCTGGGTAAGATGAAGTTAGCACACTTCACTCTGCCTCTCCCATTGAATAAAGTTATAAAACCTGGAGAGAACGTATGGTACAATTAAAGGCTATGAAGAGTAAATGGTAGCAGGTGGAAGGGGTAAGAAACGTAGAATTTGAAATCACAAAGAACTCATGCCTGGATGAGACATGGCATAATCAAATTGCTAAAAATAAAGAGAAAAAAACATTAAAAAATTCTTACATTTATGGTCAATTGATTTTTCACAAAGATATTAAGACAATTCAATGGAAAGGGATAGTCTTTTCAACTAAAGGCGCCAGGACAATTGGCTATCCATATGCTAAGAGACAAATGTAACTCAAACAGTTAAGTTCATAGCATTTCAACTTTCTGTAATCCCATCTCCCCTTCTTTAGATTTGCAGTAGCCTAGAAAATCAACAATCTCACAAAAACAGAAGCTGCAAAAACCAGCAGCCTAGCTGAAACTGGAGTGGCAGAACAGTTCTGGACACCCTAAAAGCCCCATCCTTGGAGAATTTTCACTATTTGATCTGGATGGAACTATTTGACCTGCCTGGCACTTAATGAAAAGCCACATTCTGAGATGTAATTGGTATGACAATTACAGCAGAAAGTAGGGGGGGTAGAGAACAACTAAACCAAGTTTTTAAATATAATTGAAATTAAGTTAGTTTTAATACAAATTAATTTATTTAAGCCAAGAGGTTAATTGTCATCCCCAGAGCAACCACTATCACATGCACATACACACAAAACTAGTAAAAGAGGCAAGAAGTTAATTGAAATGGCACATTGGAAAAATCTGTTTAACATAAAAGAAGGAATAAATAGAGGAACAGAGGAACAAAAAAGATACAAGAGAAACAAAACAAAAAGCAAAATAGGAGATGTAAATCCTTATCAACAGACTCTCATTAAATACATTAAAATAAATGAACTCAACTCTCCACTCAAAAGGCAGAGATTGAAATAATCGATTAAAAAAAAAAAGAAAATTCAAACTATTTGCTGTCATGAGACATACTTTAGATTCAAAAACACAAATAGACTAAAAGCAAAAAGATGTCCCATACAAATAAGAACCAAAGTAGAGCTGAGTTTTAGAAATTTGAGTCTTCTTTCTGTTTAACTTGATCAGTCTAGCTAAGGGATTATAAATTAGTTCATCTTTTCAAAGAACTAATTTTTAGATTTGCTGACTTTCTCTATTTTTTCCTCTATTTCATTTATTTTTGCTCTATTTATTTATTTATTTTCATCAGCTTGATTTGGATTTAGTTTGCTTTCCTTTTTATAAGTTCTTAAGGTGGAGGTTTCAGTTATTAATTTGAAATCTTTCTTCTTTATTAATATGGACATATACAACTATGGGCATTACAGCTAAATATCCCCCTAAACACTGATCTTATTGTCATAAGTTTTGGCATGTTGTGTTTTAATTTACCTCAAAATATGTTCTAGTGTTCCTTTTGATTTCATTTTAATTCATTGATTATTTGGTAGAGTGTTAATTTCCACATACTTATAATTTTCCTAAATGTCCTTTGGTTATTGATTTCTAATTTCATTGCACTGTGAACAAAAGTGGCAACAGCGGACATCTCTGTTTTTTTTTTGATCTTGGGGGAAGAATTTCAATTTTTCATGATTAATTATGAGGTTACGTAACACACAAATGTGGCCAATTGATTTCCAACAAAAATACAAAGGCAAGTAAATGGAGAAAGGATACTCTTTTAACAGTTGGTTCTGAAACAAAAGGACATTTGAAGCCAAAAAAAAGTGGACTTTAACTTAAACTTCATACCTTATATAAACATCAAGTCAAATTGGATCATAAATCTAAATGTAAAATGTACAACTATATAACTATCAGAAGGAAAGACAGGAAAATATCTTTTCCATGAACAGGTAGAGTTCTTAGACACATATAAATGCACACACATAATCCTGTAAGCTTCAGTGGTACTAGTGCACTCACAATGCCAAAAAAAAAAAAAAATGCACACACATAAAAAGCAACCCATGAAAGGATCAACTGATACACAAGATTTTACAAGACTTGAAAACATTTTCTCTGAGGTGAAAGACTTATACACTGAAAACTACAAAATGTTGCTGAAGGAAATTAAACAAGACACAAATAAACATCCCATGTCCATGAATTAGAAGACAATACTGTTAAGATGTCAATACTAACCAAAGTGATTCAGTACAAGGCCTACCAAAATCTCAATAACATTTTTTACAGGAATAGAAAAATCCATTATAAAATTCATATGGAATCTCAACCGATCCTCAAATATCCAAAACAATTTTGAAAAAGAACAAAGTTGGAGGTCTCACACTTCCTGATTTCAAAACCTACTACAAGGCTATAATAATTAAAACAGTGTAGTACTGGCATAAGGACAGACACATATGGTCAAATGATTTTTGAATAGCGTGCTAGGATGATCCAGTGTGGAAAGAACAGTCTTTTTTTCAACAAATGGTACTGGGAAAACTGAATATCAACATGAAAAAAATGAAGTTGAATTCTTACCTTACACATATACAAAAATTAACTAATTCAAAGACCTAAACATAAGAGCTAAAACTATAACACTCTCAGAAGATAACCTAAGAAAAAGCCTTCATAATAATGGATTTGGCAATGATTTCTTGGATATCACACCAAAAGCACAGATAACAAAAGAAAAAAATTGACAAATTGGACTTCATCAAAATTAAAAACTCTGTGCATCAAAGGACAGAGTGAAAAGGTAACTCTTGGAGCAGGAGAAAACATTTTCAAATCATATATCTTACAAGCAATTAATATACAGAATATATATAGAACTTCTGCAACTCAACAACAAACAAGCAACTTATTTTAAAAATGAACAAGAGATCTGAACAGATAAGTCTCCAAAGAAGATATACAAATGGCCAAAAAGCATATGAAAAGTTGCTCAACAGCACTAATCGTCAAGGAAACTGAAATCAAAACCACAATAAGATACCATTTCACACCCATGAAGACATCTATTATTTTTTAAGAAAAGAGTGTTACCAAGGGTATGGAGAAACTGGAACTCTTATCTTGTGCATTGCTGGTGGGAAGGTAAAATGGTACATACAGTCTCTAATGGTACATACAGTCTCTACAGAAAATTATATGGCAGTTTCTCAAAAAATTACATGTAGAATTACCGTGTGATCCAGCAATTCCACTTCTGAGTATATGCCCACAATAACTGAAAGCAGATATACACCCATGTTTGGAGCAGCATTATTCACAAAAGTTAAACATGGAAACAACTTAAGCATCCATCAATAAACAAAATGTGCTATATACATACAATAAGATATGACTACCTTAAAAAGAAAATTCTGACATGCTACAACTGAGATGAACTTTGAAGATATTATGCTAACAAAAATAAGCCAACCACAAAAGGACAAATATTGTATGATTCCACTTTTATGAGTAGTCAAATTCATAGAAACAGAATACTCAAATTCATAGAGGCAGAAAGTAGGATGGTGGTTGCCAGTGGCTGGTAGGGGTGGAGGAAATGGAGAGTTAGTGTCTAATGATTACAGAGTTTCAGTTTGGGAAGATGAAAAATTTTTGGAGATGGATGGTTGGATAGTTGCAAAACAATGTGAAAGTACTTAACGCCACAGAACTACACACTTAAAAATGGTTTAAATGGTAAATTTTACATTATATATATTTTACCACAATAAAAAAAGATTGCTCTGCAAAACTGTTATGAGAATGAAAAGACAAGCTACAGACTGGGAGAAAATGTGTTAAAATCACATATCCAACAGAAGACTGAATTTAGAATATATAAAGAACTCTCAAAAGTCATCAGGAAGAAAATAACCCAATTATAAACCAGCAAAAGATTTGAACAGACACTTTAGCAAACAGGATATAAGGATGGCAAATAAGCATATGAAAGATGTTCAACATCATTAGCCATTAAGGAAATGCAAATTAAAACTACAATGAGGTACCATTTCACAGCTATTGGAATAACCAAAATAAATACTGACAATACCAAGTGCTGACAAAGATGTAGAGCAATTACAACTCTCATACATTGCTGGTGAAAATGCAAAATGGTACAGCCACTCTGGAAAATGGTTTGGCAGTTTCATATGAAGTTAAATGTACACTTACCATATGACCAGTAATCTCACTTCTAGATATTTACCTTAGAGAAATAAAAACTTATGTTCACAAAAAAACCCATACAAGAACGTTCATATCAATATTATGCATAGCCATCATAACCTGGAAGCAACCCAAATGTACTTCAATGGGTGAATGGATAAACAAACTTTGGAATGTCCATATGATGAAATGCTACTAAGCAAAATGAATGAACTGTTGATACACACAATTCAAATGAGTCTCAAAGGCATTATGCTGAGTGAAAGAAGCCAATCTCACAAGGTTACATGTTGTATGAGTCCATTTATATGACATTTTCTAAAAGATAAAACTACAGTGATGGAAAACAGTCAGTGATTCTCAGGAATTATGATGGGTTGGGAGTAACTATAAAGGGATAGCATGAGGGATTTTTTTAAGGTGATGGAGCTGTTCTCTCTCTTGATTGTGGTGGTGGTTACATGAATCTACAATGATTTACAATTCACAGAATTGTATGCCAAAAAAAAAAAAAGAAGCCCCATGCAATTTTATTGGAAGTTCATTTCAAAAATAAGAAAATATTAGCTATCATATCACTGTCATCATCAATAATTATACTTTACTGATTAACAAAAATATTCAGAATTATTTGTGAAATGGGATATAAAAATCATTAAGGTCAATTTATGTCTGGTACAATAACTTAAATGTATAAAGAAAAAACAACAGCACTAAACGTAAAAGCTTTACAACTTCCACTAATGCCTCTATTTAATATTCTGTATCAGGATAATATGCTTCCTCTGGATCATTTCCTATAAACATTGTCATATACTGAATATGGAATTAAATAAGTGCTCAACTTAGAAGTCTGGGACCCTAGGTTACATTCCTAAATCTAACACTATAAGAAAACTCTCGACTTGCCTTTTGTGCCTAATTTTATCTTCCTCTTCATTGAGGTCATGTACTTGTCTGCACTTGTCTTTTTGTGGTATGCTGTGAAGGTTTAAAGCAAGGAGTTTCAAAGATAGGAAACAGAACAGATTCATACACCACCCACCCTCCACCCCAAATACCAGGTACTGCTCTAAGTGATTTACTTGTAATATCTCACTTAATCCTCCTAATACCCTACAACATAGCTACCATTAATATTCTCATTTTACAGATGAAAATACTGAAACATAGAGAGGTAACTTGCCTAGCATCTCATAGCTAGTAAGTGGGGGAGCCAGGATTTTCCCAGGTAGTCTGCCTCCAGAGCCCATGTTCTTAATCATTATGCTAAATGTCTCTCTGCAAAAGGCTATTCATTTGTTCATTCACTCCTTCCTGCACCACTGCTCTGCTATGGCTATAGTCTTTCTATCTCTAATAAATGATTCATTCATTCTCATGGCCTTAATGTGTCATCCAAGGATAGATGATTCCCAATTCTATGTATCTAGTTCTGACCTCTCTCCTGAGCTTCACTGCTGCATTTCCAACTGTCTCCTCAATATTTGCATTTGATGATCCTGCCATTCTCACAAATTCAACATGTTTAAAATCAAACTAATCATCCTTCCTCAAAATTTCCCCATAAAGGCTTTCTTAATTTTGCCAATCGGTAAGTCATACAGCCTTGAAACATCTGAATTATCTTTGACACATACCTCTTCATTGACCTCCCTCCTTCATTTTCAGTCAACAAGTTTTACTGGTTCTTCCCTTGTAAACCTACCTCTCTCCAACTCCACTGCTATATTCTAGAACAAGCCTTCATGCCTAAATGACTGTAATATCTCCTATCCATTCTCCCTGCTTCCAGTTCTTCCTCTCTCTAATCCTATTATTGACCACCAGATTAATAACTTTCAAATACGGCTTTTATCACATTACTTCTGGTTCAAAAACCTTCAACCATATTCAAACTAACCGATAACTAACTCTGTATAGGTCTTTACTAGTCACCAAATACAGTTCAAAATTTTTAGCTACCTTTCTAACCTTGTCTCACATCTCTTCCATAGTAAGCACACTCCATAGTGCTCACACCATCTGTTGCAATTGAAATGCCATTACCTCTCCTTTCTAAAGAATAGATAGTATTAAAAGAACATTTAAATCTTACCTCCTCTGAGAGGCCTTCTTCAATCACACCAATACACAGTGGCCTTTCCCTACTCTGAACTCCAATAACACTTAGCAAATGTATCTAGTACTATCACTAAATGTTACATGTTTATCTCTCCAACCATACTATATTTGGCACAAGGTGAGAAACCATTCTCAAACTTCTGTGCACCTTCTGCAGTGTCTAGTAAAATTATCTGTCAAACTAATTCCTTCTGGTTAAGACACATACTATTTATCTATATATTTTGTGCTAATTTGTAGTTCAGCCTAAAGACTTCATGATCTACCTTCGCCTTCCCTTCCTTCCAGTGTCACCTCCTGTCATTCCCTGCCACTCCTTCTACTCCTGCCATATTAAACTTCTCATTGTTCCTTAGACACACCAGGTTCTTTCATAATCCTGTTCCTATTTACTACCTTTAATGTCCATTCCCCCTTATTTACCTGACAAACACCTGTTGATCCATCAGGAGTTAGTAGAAATGTCAACTTCTGACTCCCCCAACTAGACTTAGATGCTCTATGTTCTGTGCTACCTCAGCATTTTATTCAAATCTCTATAATAGCAGTTTCTATGCTGTCATGCAACTAACTGTGCACATATTTGTCTTTCTTCTGACATACACTTCTCAAACGTAGTGACAGTTTGTCTCACCCCTACTCCCTTCACTAACTCTTCATATTTAATGCCCTGCTGTTTAATCTTTCTCTCAGTGAGAGAACATATAAAAGTCAGTGAGGATCACGTACCTTGGTAATAAAGAGCCTTAAGGAAGGAGTGACGATCAGCTCCCTGAAATAAAGACTTTTCTATTTCCATTTCTCTCCGGGTCAGCTGTTTGCTCTTTGCAAATCTCTGTGGCAGGCAAAGAATGCGCTGACGCTCCGAGATCCTTTCTTCAATATCTTGAAGACGGTTCTGTATTGCTTCAGGAGTTGCCCTCAGTCTTGTTTTCTGAAACCAGAGGAATGAGACGGCATATATCATAGAGGACACAACCTGAATGTCATGATCTGATGTCTCAAGTCAAAAGATAACCTGGGCCCAGAAATGAATGTTTATAGAAAGTGTTAGCTAAGAAGTCAAGGAACAGCTTCTCTTTTACCAATGTATGTATCCTAAAAATCGAGGATGATTCAGACACCAAGCTCAGTTTTGTGAGCACTAAAAATGAAAAGGCTCTCAATGCCAAAATGAAGAGATTTTGCTCTGTTTCCTCAAGGAGAAAAACAAACAAACAAAAAAACATTACCCCACTCACCTTTTCACCTGTAACATGGCTCTTCCAGATCAAGATTTCTGTTTCATTAAGCCCTAATTCCCTGAGAGAAGCAGTTTCCTGGTCCTTCTCATGCAGTGTCTGGAACTGGGACAAAGTCATAGTCCCAGCTGCTTCCTTCCCAAAAGGCTTGTACATAGTACCAGGAGCAAAGCTCTCTTTCTTAGACATACATCTGCAAAACATGCAGGAGGAGAGTAAGAACATCTTGAGGTTGCTACCATTCACAAAAATGGAGGCTCAACATTGTAAGACGTACAGTGAAACTCATTAGCAAATTTTCTCTTACATCTTATTTCTAAGCTGAGGCACCACTGCAACAAAATGGAACTCCATCAACAGTCCCCTCATCCAGGAATAATAAATAACTAAATCAACAAATATTTACTGAGTACTTACTATGCACCAGACACTCTGCTGGGTGCTGAGGAGTTAACAGCTTGAAAAAAAGATAAAAATGGCTCCTGCTTTTGTGGAAAAACAGTGGAACAGAGGCAAGTAAAGAGGCAATGATAATATTGGGTTTCAAGCACTATGTTAAGGGAAATATAGGATGCTATAGGAGGAGAAAAAATAGGTACTTGGCCCAGGCTTAGTGAGATATGAGAGGCTTCCCAGAGGAAGAGACACAGAATCAAAACCCTGCCTAATACATTGAAGTCTGACAAAGAAAGGGAGGTGGGAGAGGAGCATTCCATCCAGGCTTTAAGAGAGGTCTGTCATCCGGAGGTGAGAGTCTATGATACTTTCTGATTGCAAAATCAATACCTACTCCTCAATAGAGACAGAAGTATCAAGTTGATGCTGAAGGAGGCTTTTCAGCTGTCTCTCCCCTTCTGTTTCCAGCTCCTCCAGGACATGCTCATCACTCTTCACACAGCTGTTGACCCTGGAGTAAATATAAGAATATATACAGAAAACAGAAGAGACTGTGAGTCTCAAAATATATTCCTTATCCATATTATTCTACCATTAGTGACCCCATTTATTCAAAGACACTTCTCCAATAATTCATTGCCCTTTACCATTCAGTCCATGAACACTTACTATCTGTTTATACAGAAGGCACTATGCTAGGTACTGATGGAAGTCAATGTTTATGACATTGTCCCTACCCTCAAGAAGCACACAATGTATTTAGGGAAAAGAAACATATGTGTGTGTATGTGTTGTGTGCATGTGTCTGGGTGGGGGAGAGAAGAATAACACATTGAAACAGTATCAAATTAGTAGAACTTCACAGAAGAGATAATCGGGAGATAAGGTGGTAAAGGAAGACTTCAGAAAGGTGTTCTTAAGTTGACATTCAAAGGATTGGGTGTGATGAAGAAAAGGAGAACAGGGAAAGAGAGTACAAAGGGATAGTAGTATATACTGGAGGATAATGAGAATAAGGAATGTATCAAGCAGTTAAGTGACACAGTGCAAGTGACACAGATAAATGTGGTTTTATTATGCCATATAGATTCAAAGGGAAGAAACAAGAACTAGTAATGAAACTACTGAAGTGTAAGGTGATAAAGGTCTAGACTGAAATGTTAATAATGAAAATGGAAAGGAAAGGTTAGATGAGAGAGGCCTTTTGGAGGCAGAGGCAAGGAAGTCAAAGAAAGTCCCAAAATTTCAGTCTGTGTAACTGAGAGAACAATGGTACCAAAGAAGGAAAGACAAAGCTCCAGATGGAATAAATGGTTTGGGAAAGGGAAGGTCAGTATTGTTTTAGCCATGTTGAATCTAGCACCTTTTATAATGGAAATGCCAGCATGAAGTATCAGGAATACTTCAAAGACACTGACTCTGAGGGAACAGCATAAGTGACTGGCTAAATGGAAAGTGAGAGATGAGAGAACTGTATAAATGAGACTCCGAGGCTGAATGTACAAATCTTGAGTCATCTGTGTTAACAAGATCTGGAGCTCTGAGGAGATCTCCAAAGAGGAGAGTACAGAAAGAAATATGAAGACAGTTATAACATTTTTATAGCCTAGGCACCAGTGCGTAGACATCTAGGCCATGGCTTGCATTAACTAACTAACATTAAGTAAGTAAAAACTCTTATTAGAGTGTAAAAAAATGACAGGGCCATTTAGGCATGCAACAGCAGATTATAAAAAAATACAAAAAATGAGTTAACTCTAGGAAGAAAACAAATATCAAATACTTTCCTTATAAAATAGCCCTTTCCTAGTGAGGTTATGATGAAGCCTAGAAAAACTAACACCCATAATTATAAGCAATATTCCCATGCTCTAGAAAGACTTGGCCCTATTTTGGAAAATTGCAAATTATCTTTAGGCCCAAGGTTTTAAAAAATTCCTTTTAAGTATCTCAATTTTTTATTACTTAGAATTCCAAAAGTTCTTACTACGTTTAAAGTTTCTACACATCAGCACAGATGAATCTCAAAAAGAAATGTTGAGTAAAAATTAAAAAAAAGCAAGTCACAGAAAAAATTCATACGATATGTGTCCATTTGGATAAAGTTGAAAAATAGATAAAACTAGGAACATTTTGTTTAGGGATAAATACATATGTACTAGAAACTATTTCTAAGTACCTAATGTAGATGATTGGTTGATGGGTGCAGCAAATCACCATGGCACATGTATACCTGTGTAACAAACCTGTGCGTTCTGCACATGTACCCCAGAACTTAAAGTATAATAAAAAATAAAAATAAAAATAATAAAAGCAAGAGAATTAGTAACACACAGTCCGGATAGTGGTCACCTCAGGGGAAAAAGAAGGGAGGGAGAGACACAGTAGACTTCTGAGGGACTGGTAATGTCCTATTTCTTAAGCTTGTAGTGGATGCGCATCTTTATTATTCTTTAAGTTGTATATATACATTATACATTATTTTGCATGGATATCGTAAAAAAAAAGTTAAAGGTTAGTTTCAGGCAGGGAAAATCAGAAACGATTTTTAAAAAGATCCCAGGAACTGACAGTGTAGGAAAGCATATCAATATTTTAAATGCACTACACTATTCCAGAGTGATGCTTCTACTTGCAGAGTGAACCTAAAACTAATTTAAGCCTGTCAATAGTTGGGAGGCTCAGGCCATTTAGGCTCAAGGGGCCATATACCTCAGGACCAGTAGGGGGAACTGCGCCCAGCAATGCCTTTTCCCCACCCCACAAATCGAACCGCTTTGGTGTTGTCCTATATTTAGAAACAAAGTACCGCTCCCTTACTTTAAGATTGGAAAGCGGTACGTGGTTTCGGGCCCGAGCAAGTCGTCTTTAATACACACGTTGCAAATAAATACGCCCGTCCCAAGCCCCTTTCTCAGGTGGAGATGGAGGTAGGGCAGGACGGGGAGGGGCTGGCCCCATGTACCTCCATCTCCGGCGCTGAGAATTAGCCCCAAACCCTTTTGCCTAGTTGGGTCCGTGAGAAACTACGAAGCCGCAGCACCCTGCTAGCTTTCGGGGCCTGTCCCGGGAGGGCAATCCCACAGTAGCCGGCCTAGGTGGCAGCCCTTCCTGAACTTCACTCTGCAGGCCTGTTCAGCTCATCTCCCTCCTCCCGTCTCCTTTGTCTTCCCGCTCCCACGAAAACGCATCCCGAGAACGTGCAATACCCAAACCAGAAAGCAATAGAAGCCATTTTCAAAAGAAAAGATAGAACAGAGGTCCCCTTGCCGCCTGCTCCTCAGACAAGCCCTTACCTCTTCATGTTTCCACAGGCCACTATCAACTTCGGTAAATAGGCCGCGGACCTCAACTCCCAGAACTCCGCGCGGCGGACTCTAAGGGGATTGTGATGGAGCATGGAGCTCTGGGAATTGTAGTAGCACAGAGCTATAGCAACAGAAAGAGAAAGTAGGTATTGAGTGACAGGTATGCTGAACATTGTCCAAATATTTATCTTGAATTTCTCATCTAGGTTCAAGAGAAGACCCAAAATATCCAGCTCATAAAATTGAGTCACCTTTGGCTTCTTGATTCTCTCATCCATTACCACTAATTCTTGGATCTTCTGTATTTCCCTTGAACTTCTCATCAACACTGCTTTTCTTTCAAAGATTTATCCAGCCTACCTACCATTTCCAGTCGAGCCTCTGCTTCATTCTTCACGTTGCAGCCAGAGTCATCAGACATGAGTCTGACTATATATCACCTGTACTAATGGTTCTCCTCTAGTTGTAACAGAGACTTGGGAGTTTTTTCCACTCAGAATCACGAGTCTGTGTGTATTCATACCCACAAATGTTTTATTGATAATTATGGTCAATCAAGAAAGAGGTATAGTATAGTGGTTAAAAGCATGGGCTCTTAGTTCCCAGAAATGGAAATGCAAATGTCTTTAAGTGTATGAAAAGATGTCCAATTTCACAAATTTTAAAGTACACTGACTACCAGTACTCCTTAAAACTAGCAAGGTCATCAAAAATAAGAGAATCTGTCACGGCCAAAAGGAATCAAAGGAGTCACGATGACTAAAGTAATGCAGTATCTTGGATGGGATCCTGGAACAGAAAAAAAAGACATGAGGTTAAAAACTAAGGAAATGTGAACAAACTATGCTCTTTAGTTAATAACAGGTTCATTAGCTGTGACAAATGTATCAGAGTTATGCAAGGGAAACTGAGTTGTAGGTACGTGGAACTTTGTACTATGCAACCTTTCTGTAACTAAAACTGTTCTAAAAATTAAAGTTTATTTTTAAAAGTACACTACAGTATCATTTTTCACCCAACAGATTAAGAAAGATCCAAAAGTTTGATAACACACTTGTTTTATTGAGATTGTGGAGCAATAGGTGCTTTCAATACAGTGGTGGTAGGAATATAAATTGGTACAACTATGGGGGGGCAAATGAGGATACTACTAAAATCATACATGTACATTCCCTTTAAAGCAGCAATTCAACAGTTATGAAAAGAATCCTCAATACTATATATCCTCTAACTTACTATCATTCTTTGCAATATTCTTTATAATAATGGAAATGAAAATATCCATGAACATACTATGAAAATGCATCATTCCATGAAAAACTATGTAGCAGTTACAAAAATGACAAAGTTATCTATGGACTGCTACTGCACAATCTTGAAAATATAGTTAGTGTAATAGCAAGGTACAGAATTATCTGTATACTATGCTTCCATTTGCATAAAAAGGGGAGCTCTATTCACTTAAAAACTTACATATATGTGTTTGCTTGTATATGCACAAAATATCTTTGAGAGAACTTACAGACAAATGATCAGTGAATACTTCCAGGTAGGGGAACTGGATGGCTGAGGGACAAGTGCAGAAAAAAAATCTTCACTGTATCTTCTTGTGCCCTTTGAATTTTGAACCCATGACTATATTACCTAGTCAATACTTTTTTAATTAAAAAAAGAAGAAAAGATTGTAGGTAATGGGGGGAAGAGGTACACTACTTGGATTTGAATCTCACCTCTCAGTTGACAGTATAGCACAATAGGGTTTTAGAAGCAATCTGGACTTGAAGTTTTGCTCTGATAACTTACTAGACTGTGGGTTTCAGTAAGTTTCTTTAACTGGTCTAGGCCAGTTTTCTAATCTGTAAAATGGGGATACCTCTAAAGAATAGAGTGGGCCAAGTACAGTGGCTCATGCCTATAATCCCAGCACTTTGGGAGGCCGAGGCAGGTGGATCACGAGGTCAAGAGATCGAGACCATCCTGGTCAACATGGTGAAACCCTGTCTCTACTAAAAATAGAAAAATTAGCTGGGCATGGTGGTGTGCGCCTGTAGTCCCAGCTCCTCGGGAGGCTGAGGCAGGAGAATTGCTTGAACCCAGGAGGTAGAGGTTGCAGTGAGCCGAGATCACGCCATTGCACTCCAGCCTGGGTAACAAGAGCGAAACTCCGTCTCAAAAAAAAAAAAAGAGAGTGATTGTCATGCACATACAAAGGTATGGTTTTAAAGTTATTCCATGATTGGGTGGTAATCTGTAAGTCAATATTCCAGTGTTAATCAGTAGATTTAGACTTTTTCAAACTGCTTTGTATTGCCATGATCAAGTTAGAGCGAAGGACCAAAAACCAGCTACTGAAAAACATTGTAGAATTTCCTGTCCTGAGAACTTCTATCAGATTGAAAATATCATGGTGAGTTATCTAAGACCTGTGATATGCAAATAACTGTGCTCTTGAAGCATACAGGTGAATGACTGCAGGCATAACATGTACCACTTTGTAGCTTTGGCACAGAATCTGAACTGAATATATTATAAGTATAAACAAAATGGGGGCCACATCATCGCCTGCATCAGTTAAATCCTATACAGTGGTAGACCTGAATTTTGTGGCTCAACCAACCTGTCCAAACTGACACATTGACAAGGAAATGAAAAAAAATACACCAAGGTTGCTAGTGTGCTTATCCCCTGGGACGGTGGCAAAGGGTGGAACAAATATTATACAAACTATCACACCAAACTTGTGTACTTCTATTAAAACATATAGCCTATTGATATTGAAATGATACACACTACATTACAAATCCACTAGGTGGGATGAGTGGAGAATGAATAGATAAAATAGATACTCACATAGCTTTGGAGTTGCAACTGGAAAGCAAGGTCATAAGAAGTACTCTACATATCTGTGTATAACTGTAACCAATGTAAGTGATAGGTACAAAAAGACAAACATTCAGAAAATAACACTATAAAGAAAACAAGGCCATTTCCAACTCTGCTAAACTTGTTAAATGTGTAATAATAGCTATTCTGTTTTTCACAACATCCTTCTCCCCAGCTTAAAAGGATATCAAACAGTGTATACAAAACCTTGGAGATCTCTAGATGTTATATTACATGGACATGGAGATCCTACCATAAGGTAATTTCACAATGTTACCCCTAGAAGAATTTATGACAAACTGAAAAATATGCCTCATTTGTCTTTCTGACAATTTAACAAGGTTAGTTTAATCCAGAAGCTCCTTCTTAACAGAGACACATTTTCTGGGTTTGCCTTTTTTAGGTGCTTTGTTTGTGGCACGCTTCTGAAGACTACATTATGAAGCAGTTACCTTTCCAGTATATGGAAGAAGTGTTAAAACCAAAAATCTTCTCTTGAATCTACTTACCATCTAATATTAAGAGTAAACAACTGTGCATGTCTTTCAAATTTCCGAAATGAAATAGCATAAATGATGTTATAGAAAACAAATATACTGTCTTTTCAAAGCATAAAAAATGGGTATGTACTGGGATAGTGTCAACACTTTACATTTAAGACTTCTTCCACTAATATGTTAGCTGGTTAACAGTGGTTACAATGGTTACAAAGGGCTGAAGACTCCAGTGGCTAACATAAATGGTGCTTTAACATTACTGGCAAAAATAGTTTATTTCTACATTTCTGACCTTTTAAATAAGAATTGTTCAACATGGCTGGGCACGGTGGCTCACGTCTGTGATCCTGGCACTTTGGGAGGTCAAGGCGTGTCAATACTTTGAGCCCAGGAGTTCAAGACCAGCCTGGGCAACATGGTAAAACCCTGTCTCTACAAAAAAACTAAAAAATTAGCCAGATGTGGTGGTGTCCACCTGTAGTCCCAGCTACTTGGGAAGCTGAGGTGGGAGAATCGCTTCAGCCCAGCAGGCAGGGGTTGCAGTGAGCTGAGATCACCTCACTGCACTCTAGCTTAAGTGACAGAGCAAGACCCTGTCTCAAAAAAACAAACAAAAAATATTTGTTCAACAATGTCATTTCTGTACACATTACAAATGGAGTCAGAAAGAATCTTAGAGATGATTTAGTCCAATGTGCTATTCCAGACAGTACACTGCGATCACCCTGTAAGTCTTAATAGCATTACTAGATTGATCTAGAAGCCACTTGCCATCCTCTGGCATCTTCTATGTACTGGGAAAAACACTAGAACTCCCACTGAAGATAATGTAATAGTAAGATAGTATAAGCAATACTGTAGTCTCCTCTTTATTTTACTTAGGAAACATAGAGTAAGCACTCTACTCACAGTGAAAAGATATACAGGCATCTCAAAACTTCAGAGAAATGGAAACCAGTTACTTTTCACAAGACAGTTTGGCAAACCCTAATATGATCTACCTTTTTCATTCATGGACAAAGATAATGCCCAAGATGAAATTATTTGTCCATTTAATTAGGTAGGAACAAGACTAGAGTCAGTGTTTCCTCTGATACACTATATTCATTAGTGAATGTAGAACTTATATACAGGCTACTTTGTAAGAATTGAATCTCCAGAAGCAACGTGGAAAAATGTCTTTATTATTACTATTATCTAGGGTATAAGAGTAATAATATTGAACTAAGAAATTAGAGATTACTAAAGATTATACTTAAAAGTTGTGTTTATCTACAGAAATCATCCACAAGATTATATGAGCTCTGGATTATTTTCACATTCTATAATTCTAAGTGGTTACAAAAACTTACTGGATAAGAAGCTTCTGCTTGGAAAAGTTTGAGTAGAAAAAAAAGAGTCCATGTGAATTTTGGCATTTAGTCTGCTCATAAGACTAATCATGGCTAATATTCATTTCAAAAATATTTCTTTGTGTAATGTGTATCTGTCAGAATGGTCACATGCAGTCAGTACAGCAGAAAATTTAGCTCAATAAATTATAGGTAACTGAGCTCTAGTCACTTAAAAACTTTTAATAATTAATTTCAGTATTACATGTTTACTTTTTTAGAACATTACCTTTATTTACAACTTAGATGAAACATGAAATACAGGAAACCAGACTGTTTCAAACCTAATAATGAGGCTTGGTCTTAAAAAGAAAAGAAAGAAAGAAAGAAAAGCAAACAAATACACAGAAACCAACAACTATAAATCATATGCTAAAACCAAATAAAATATCAGTATATCCATACATTAAAAATAACTGAATTCTCTAAAACTTATCTTTCCTTAACCTAACAATAACCTACTCTTAACTTTTCCTCCCTGCTCTGAATCTCTATAACACACTCTCTGTAATTCATACTGTACTTCTTTATATTATCTATATTGTTTCTATACAGACAAGCATTAATTATATCTCAAACTAGACAGCAGGTTCTCTTGAGGAGAAGAGACTTTACAGTATCCAGCACTATATAGGTTGGCATGTACTTTTGGCAAACATCACCCTACGATTCAATTGGAGTGAGAAGGATGATGTGTGCTGATGCCAGGATGTAGAACCTAGGAGACTAAGACATAAATTACATATACAGGGTCAACATCTAATAGGTTGCTGTCTGGACAAAGAGGCTAGTATAATTTTGATTTTCTAATACTAAAAATAAAACTAAGGTATAATAACAGTATAAGATTTAAATGAAAAAAGCATGTACAATTCATTGCAATTAAGATGCAATATTAAAAAGATATGCTGAAGATATGGTCATTCAATCAAAAGCAGTGTTGACATTGTATGCATGGGCCTTGTGATGATAATCCTCAAAAACCTGTGTTACCTCTTCTACCTTCCTTCGCAGGATGCCTATAGGAGGAAAAGTCACACAATCATTAATCTAAAGACAAAATATCCCATGAACATAACTTATGTATTCCTTTCAACATACGATTAATAAAATTTTACATACCAATTTCAATAACTTTAAGTTTTAGAAAACACATAAGAAAAAAACTCTCATCTGTTTGGAAACTGTGAAAACAATTGACGAGACTGTTTTTTTCTGCTCTCCCTAGCTTTCAGGCAAATAACTGTCTAGTTGACATTTACGTTTTGTTAGAGTGAGGTGTTAACTGATTTTTACTCATTATACCCTGAAAGTGACATATAGGGTAGTTATTAAATTGAGAGTACAAGTTTTGGTGGGTCTTAGCTACCTATAAGCAAATGGAGTGCACTGAGTATATTTACATTTCTGTTACTTTTTAATAATGATTTATTTAACTTGGTGGTTCTTAAATTTTCTCAGGGGCAGAGTACCACAAAATGCTGTTAATTTTACCACGTGAAACAGTAACTTTCTGTTAGTAAAACTAAGCTGTTGAAGTAAGCATGATACTCTGAGTTTTTCTATTAACATGGACAAATAACCGTGGTCGATTGTTTTAGTGTCCATTAATGGTTACTAGTGAATAAGCCATAACTGGTGCCCAAGAAGAAAAAAAAAAATCACAAGAGAAATACTAAAAATTTTAAACAATATACAGATGACTCTTGGACAACATAGTTTTGAACTGCCCAGGTCCACTACACATGAATTTTCTTCTACTTCTGCCACACTTGAGACAAGATCACCCTCTCCTCTTCCTCCTCAGCCTGCTAAACATGAAGACAAAGAGGATGAACACCTGAAGACTTTTATGGTGATCTAATTCCACTTGATAAATGGTAAATGTTTTTTCTCTTCCTTATGATTTTCTTAATCATATTTTTTCTCTAACTTACTTTATTATAAGAATGTAGTATATAATAATACATATACAAAATATGTGTTAATAGACTATGTTAGTGGTAAGGCTTCCATCAACAGTAGGCTATTAGTGATTAAGTTTTGGGGAGTGAAAAGTTGTATTTGTTTTTTTACTCCGTGGGGATTATCACCCCTAAATCCTCCATTGTTCAAAGGCCAGCTGTAATATACATTAATTTTCTTCAGCCATTTAGAAAAACCCTAATGTCATCCAGTTTTTAAAGTATAATATGTCATTCTGTCTAATAAAGACATTCTGCAAGATCACACTTTAAGGACAGTGATTTCAATGCTGGCTGTCTACAAAAGGCCAGAAAAACAGTATATGTTGAGCCTGGCAAAATATATCTCCTTTTTGTTGTAATAACTAACTGCGGGGTACAATTTTTTCCCCTAAATAACAGTTTTTAATATGACGGAAGCACAGATGAGCACTACAACAAACGATTAAGTTGAGATCAGAGGTGTCAACATAAGAACATTCTAGTAATTTGCCGATTGATACATATTAAATGCAAAAGGGTACATTTATAACAATTTTAAAAATCAATAAACTGTCAAGAAATACAAGTCAGCATTATTAAGAGAGCCTTACTATAAACGTTTTACCATGTCTTCTAACTGAATTTCCAGGACTATTTCTGTATTAATATACTTTAAATTTTTTAGGACTTTCATTCTTTTAAGGGCAAAAACTGCACAAAGGTACTTAATGTCCAGAATTTTGGTCCCATGACAAGCATCAGTGACTGACTGGTTCCTGCCAGCATATTAAATATGCTATACACATTTGACATTAAAAAATAATTGTACTAAACAATATGAAAATAAGAAAACTATTTCACTCACAATAGTATCAAAAAGAATTATAAAACTTAGGAATAAACTTAACAAATGATGTGTAAGACTTGTACACTGACAACAAAAAAATTGCTAAGAAAAACAAATGAATATCTAAATAACTGAAAATATATTCCATGTTCATGGATTAAAAGACTCACTATTGTTAAGATGGCAGTTCTCCACAAATTGATCTACAGATTCAATGTAATTGCTATGAAAATTCTAGCAGGCTCTTTTTGTAGAAATAGACAAGCTTACTTTAAATGTATATGGAGAGGCAAAGGACCCAGAAAAAAACAATCTTGAAAAATAAGAACAAACTGTAGGACCTAACACTATCCAATTTTAAAACTTAATCAAGTAATCAAGACAGCATGATATTGGCATATAATAGCCATAGAGATCAATGAAACAGAAGCAAAATCCAGAAATAAAGTTTTATAAGGTACCAAGGCAATTCAATGGTAAAATCATAATCTTTTTCAACAAATGGTTCTGGGACAACTGGATATCTACATCCAAATGAAATCAAACCCCCCACCTCTAACTATATACAAAAATCAACTCAAGATGGATTGCCAACCTAAATATAAGCGCTAAAACTATATTTTAAAAAACAACAAGAGGCTGGACACAATGGCTCATGCGTTTAATCCCAGCATTTTGGGAGGCTGAAGCAAGAGAATTACCTGAGGTCAGGAGTTCAAGACCAGCCTGGCCAACATTGTGAAATCCTGTATCTAATAAAAATACAAAAATTAGAGGGGTGTGGTGGCAGGCACCTATAATCTCAGCTGCTCAGGAGACTGAGGCAGGAGAATCACTTAAACCTGGGAGGTAGAGGTTGCAGTGAGCCAAGATTGTGCCACTGCCCTCCAGCCTGGGTGACGAGAGTGAAACTCTGTATCAAAAAACAAAAACAAAAGCAATGTCCATAAACTGATGAAGGGATAAACAAAATATGGTATGACTGTACAGTGAAATGATACACAGCAATAAAAAGGAATAAAGTACTGATACATGTTACAACATAGATGAACCTTGAAAATATTGAAATGAAAGAAACCATACACAAAAGGCGACATACAATATGATTCAATCTACACAAACTCTCCAGAAAGGACAAATCTATAAAGACAGAGAGTAGATTAGTGGTTGCATGGGGTTTGGGACAGAAATGAGGAATAACTACAAATGGCCAAGAGAAAATTTTGGCAGTAACAAAAGTGTTCTAATACTGGATTGTTTGATGTCTGTACAACTTTATAGGCCTAACTAAATGGCTATTGGCTAAGGTGGTATATTTGTGTGTTCAAATAGTTTTTTAAACAATTATTTATTATTTTCAAAGATTTTGGTGAAACTGCTTCCAGGCAGTCTCATTCTGTCTTGGAGACAGATGTTTTCTTCAACTAAGCCTTTTGCAAACACTTTAGGTGAAGATTCAAAAAAGATTATAAAAAGAGATTTAGTCATTAAACCCAAACACAGATTTCTAGAACTATAATTAATGCTTAAAAAAATTTTAAGTAATACATATAAAGATTATTAGGATTAAATTCACTGTCAAATAACACAATGTACTTTCATAAGCAATGCTATATAGTGTATCTCTCATTTGTTCTAGAAAAAAATTGAGGCTGTGGGAGAAAAAAACCACAATAAGATACCATCTCATGCCAGTTAGAATGGCAATCATCAAAATATCTGGAAACAACGGCTGTTGGAGAGGATGTGGAGAAACGGGAACACTTTTACACTATTGATAGGAGTGTAAATTAGTTCAACCTTTGTGAAAGACAATGTGGCGATTCCTCAAGGATCTAGAACTACAAATACCATTTGATCTAGCAATCGCATTAATGGGTATATACCCAAAGGATTATAAATCATTCTACTATAAAGACACATACACACATATGTTTATTGCAGCACTGTTCACAGTAGCAAAGACTTGGAACCAACCCAAATGCCCATCAATGATAGACTGGATAAAGAAAACGTGGCACATATACACCATGGAATATTATGCAGCCATAAAAAAGATGAGCTCATGTCCTTTCCAGGGACAAGGATGAAGCTGAAAACCATCATTCTCAGGAAACTAACACAGGAACAGGAAACCAAACACCGCATGTTCTCACTCATAAGTGGAAGTTGAACAATGAGAACACATGGACACAGGGAGGGAAACATCACACACCGGGGCCTGTTGGAGGGTGGTGGACTAGGGGAGGAATAGCATTAGAAAAAATACCTAATGTAAATGATGGGGTCATGAGTGCAGCAAAGCACCATGGCATATGTATACCTATGTAACAAACCTGCACATTCTGCACATGTAACTAGAACTTAAAGTATAAAATAATAATAATAATGATCCTGACAGTAAAATGGTTAAAGACATAAATGGGCAACTTATAAAATGGCATACAAATTATTTATAAACATTTTCAAAATACTCAGCCTCACTAGTAACCAGAGAAATGCAAATTAAACCAGGAAAATATTATTTTCACCTATAAATTTTGACAAGGAATGATCACGATGGTGGTGGTGGTGGTGATGGTCTTGGTGGTGGTGGTAGTGATTACAGAAATGGTACTGGAAAGAGTGCAGAAAAATAGGTCCACCCTAATGAATTTCTGGTGAAAATATAAATTAGTACAACCTACCTGGAAGGATATATCAAAAGCTTTTAAAACAGACATTACTACTGATTTAGCATTTTAACTTCTAAGAATTTTATTTATATACAGTAATTATGGATGTACACCTTAAAATTTACCTACAGCTAGGTTTTTACTGCAGCATGATTTAAAACAGCAAAAAGTTTGAAACATTAACTAATATCTAACAATGGGCTATTAACTAAACAAACTATAGTATATCCATATAATGCAATATTTAGCAGCCATTAAAATGTAGAATGATTAATAACATGAAACACATGTCATGTACACATGCCTGTCAGCTTTGTATCTATTTCTCCATCAAAAGCTAAATACAGTAGGCTGTGTAAATATCAGGCAACAAATAAATTGAAACCATATATTGGACCTCAATCTCATGCCAGGTATTGTTAAATTCTGAAGATACAAAAATAATTGAGACATTAACTCTACCAAGAAGCTCAAATTCCAGTAAACAGACATGTAAATAAATAACTGCAATATTATATGATAAATGCTAACACTATATTATGTAGAACACAGCATGATACAAAGAAGGGGATAAACAACTATTATAATGATGAGCCAAGGAAGTCAAGGAAGGCTTCATAAACCATCTTGACAAGGGAGCAGCTACCAGGCAGATAATGATGGAGTAGAGTACTCCAGGCAAATGAAACTGAACATAAGAAAATACAGAAGAGGAAAGAATATCAGGCATTTAGAAAACCATAAATACTTCTTCGAGATATGAGACTGGAGAACCAGAGAGGGGTTAGATTATATAAAGTACTTTGTATATTATGCAAAGAATCGTATTTAT
The DNA here is from genome assembly GCA_004027715.1 of Plecturocebus donacophilus. Taxonomy (NCBI): domain Eukaryota; kingdom Metazoa; phylum Chordata; class Mammalia; order Primates; family Pitheciidae; genus Plecturocebus; species Plecturocebus donacophilus. The sequence continues at coordinate 66,364 of PVKP010002000.1, forward strand.
CACTGGGCAATGGGAACTAGTAAAGGGTTTTAATCAAGAGATAACTAGAATGGAGTGTGATTTTATCAAGATCACCTTGAAAATATTGTGAAAGTGAATCATAATGGGGTAAGACTAGGGGCAGGAGACAAATAAGGTCACCAGTTAGAGATTAAGCACATTTATTTACCACTGCTCCATTCCAAAACATTTGTAAAATAGCAGTAAAGATATTTTTTAGAAAAGAAAAAGACAAAAGCATAAAATATTAAGGACAAAAACAAGAAAGGAGACAACAATAAAACTATAAAAATTACAATTGGATTTGTATGAGAGAACCCTAGAAAGAATATGGAACTAGTAGAGCTAGGTAATTCAAAGTGGTGTTGAAAGTGAAACTGCAAACAGAATTGTGAAAGCATAAGAAACAGACCTCTCTTTTCATCTGGGCAATTCTCCCTACCCAAATCGTGGAGATAATTTTCCTTTGGAGAAGGTGAACCAAATGAGCTCTGGATCAGGAATACCAGGCAGAGCAGAGGGCAAGTATTCTGTACCAAAATAGGAATTAAGTCAAAGTTATAAGAGGGATAAAGTGAAAGCCTACAAGCTGAACACTGAGCCTGCAGTCTCTTCTCTAACAGTTCTCAGAAAACTGGCTTAACACTAGGCTTATCTCTAGCCAGGAACTGGAAGTTTCTTCTCCAGAGGATTTGTCCAGCTAAACAGAAAAATCTTAAAGACCACAGTTAGAAGTTCCCCAGTGAAAAGGTCTAGCCAAATTATCCTATAGCAAATTAACAAGCCCCACCTATAAAACTTTTCAGTGTATCATTCTTGAATATAAATGGACAATCAAGAATCACCAGATATTTGAGGAAAGCTTCTAACATAAGACTGAAACAAAACAGAAATATAAAGAAAGCTAAGAGAGATAATACAGAAAGAATATAATATACATTTTAAAAAATCACTAATATCCTCAAAGAGATAATACTGAATTTGTGAAATAAGAACAGGATGCTATTTAAAAAGTACATACATATAATCATAAAACAACACAACAGGTTCTTGCAAAATTAAACTTATAGCAGAAATCAAGGATCAGTAGAAAGACAAATAAACAGTTGAGTACATACCCCAGAAAATTTAACAAAAATATAATGAGAAAATAGGAGAAAAAATAAATTTAGATTAGTCCCGGACATCAAACATTAGAATAAGAGTATTTCCAGAAAGAACGAGCAAAAACTTAATTCAAGAAAACAGACCCAAACTGAAAGTAATTGATTCCTTGAGACACCAATAATGGGCTCAGTGGATGAAACAGATCCACACCAAAACACATCATCTGATATTTCAGTATTTTGAGGACAATCCTAAAACCTTCCACTGAAAAAGTAAAACACACAAATGAAAAGTTCACATGAGGTTCAGGAATCAAAATGGCCCTCAAAGTTAGAAAACAACAAAACGACTTCTTCAAAAGTTCCAGGGAAAATTATTTCCAAGCTAAAATTCAATACCCAATATTATTGATTAGATGTGAGGATAGAATAAATACCTTTTCAGACAGGCAAGGTCTCAAAAAGTTTCCTTCCTATGCACTGTTTCTAGAAACTGCTAGAATATGTGCTATATCAGAAACAAGGGAACAAACCAAGAAACAGTATAAGTAAGAGCCATGAAACTGGAGAATCAGTAAAGAGTAGAGGGAATACAAGAATGCTATAGAAGGGAGACCCTAGCAGAGCAGCAGACCAAGAAAGCAACAATTACAGACTGCAGTATAGAGATTAGAGGACTCTGGCAGAGATGAATCCAAGAAGATGCAACTGATAAATTTAAAGTAAAAGCAGGGACTTAGAGAATAAATTACTGAAAGTATATAGAAAACGAAGCAAATAAAGATTCAAAGGAAAATAAAACTTGTAAAAGGCAGGAGACATAATATGCTACATGGCCAGGCTGCAAATAACATTTATACAATCATAATTCAAATATTAAATATTGATCTATGTGAAATTTATGATACATACATAATAGGATGAGGAAAATATGTGTGCATATACATACCACACATAAACATACATGTGTATATACATATGATATAAAAGAGTTAAATCCTCCTTTCCACCCATTTTGGAAAGTCAGTAGAGAAGGCTAATATGAAGAAAACTAAAAAGTAACAGTACATGATGTTTAAGAATATAATAATAAGTAGTTGCAAAATTCAGCTAAAATAAGTGAAAGTGACTACCCCTGGGGAGTAAGAAAATAAGGTATAGACAAGGAGCTGATGTTCATCAACCTGAAAAAAATTACTCTATATTTCAAGGTAGGGGAGAAAGAAAGCCTGAAGTAGGAATGTGGTGGTGGGAAACTAGTGAATAGAAAGGATTCAAGAGCTATTTAAGAAGTATAATCATCATCACTTACTGAAGAAGTAGGAAATAGCCTGCTTTAGATTCCTGAGTAAATAACAATAGTCTTTTACTGAGAAAAAGAAAAGGAGTTACAGATCTGAGAGACCTAGGAGAGTATGAAAATAATAGTTTAGTTTTAGACAAGTTTAATTTAAGCCTTTGGGATATCTATGTGCAGATGTTTGTTAACATGGAGCTTTTTAATAAAAGAACCATTAGTGAAATTGACAGTCGGAGATGACAACTAGGTTTTTTATATTGCTGATGATCAGAAATGTCTTAAAAGAGAATGCAGTAGTCCTTCCTTAGGCATGGTTTGACTTTGTGGGGTTTCAGTTACCAGTGGTCAACTGTGGTCAGAAAATGTTAAATAAAAAATTCTGGAAATAAACCATGTATAAGTTTTAAATTGCACACTATTCTGAGTAGTGTGATGAAATCTTACACAGTTCAGCTCTGTCCCGCCCAGAATGTGAATCATCCCTTTGTCTAACACATCCATGCTGTATATGCTACCCTCCAACCCGTAAGTCACTTATTAAAAACAAGGAGAGTTCACAAATCAATAATCTAAATTATTACCTTAAGAAAATAGAAAAAGAGCAAAATTAACCCAAAGCAAGCAGAATGAAGAAAATAATAAAGAGTTGTTATCAATGAAATTGCAAACAGAAACACCACAGAAAAACATCAAGACAAAAAGCTGACTCTGAAAAAAAATCAATAAAATTAATAAACCTCTAGCAAGACAGAAAAAAAAATAAAAATAGAGAAAACAGAAATCACCAAATCCAGGAAACAGGGTATACCACTACAGATCCTACTGCCATTAAAAGGATAAAAAGGAAATCCTATGAACAAATTAACACTTATAAATTCAACCACTTAACAGGAATGTACCAATTCCTAAAAGACTACAAACTATGATAACTCAATCAAGATGAAACAGATAATCTGAATAGTCCTAGAAACATTAAAGAAATTCAATTTGTAATTTAAAAGCTCTCAAAAACAAAATATCCAGGCCCAGATAATTTTACTGGAAAATTCTACCAAGCACTTAAAGAAGAATTAATACCAATTCTTCACAAATCTTTCTAAAAAATAAAGGCTAGTATTATACTATCACTAAAACCTGGCAGAAACAGTAAAAGAAAACAAAACAAAAAACGCCCCAAACTACCAACCAATAAATATCATGAATACTTGAAAATCTCTCTTATATTTAAAAATCCTTAACAAAATACTAGCAAACCAAATCCTACAATGTATAAAAGAAATTATAAACCCAGACCAAGTAGAATTTATTCCACATATGTAAGGCTGACTCAACATTTAAAATACATCAACATAAGCCAAGTGCAGTGGCTCATGCCTGTAATCCCAGCACTTTGGGAGGCTGAGGCAGGTGAAACACCTGATGTCAGGAGTTCGAGACCAGCCTGACTAACATGGTGATACTCTGTCTCTACTAAAATTACAAAATTAGCTGGGCATGGTGGTGCATGCCTGTAATCCCAGCTACTTGGGAGGCTGAGGCAGAAGAATTGGTTGAACCTACAAGGTATAGGTTGCAGTGAGTCAAGACTGCTCCATTGCACTCCAGCCTGGGCAACAAGAGCAAAACTCCATCTCCAAAAAAAACAAATACAGACACACACACACACACACGTAATCCACTGTATCATGCCATAGAGAAGAAAAACCATGATTACGGCAATTGCTGCAGAAAAGAAATTTGACTAAATCCAGTACCTGTTCATAGTAAAACAAATAAACAAAAACTCCTACATGAGAATTACCTCAACTTGATAAAGACATCTACAAAAAAAAAAAAAAAAAATCTACAAATAACGTCATACTTAAGGTGAAAGACTGAAGACTTTCCGTATAAGATCAAGAACAAGGCAAGGATGTCTGCTCTCGTCATTACTACTCAACATAGTATACTGGAAGTTCTAGTCAGTGCAAAAAGACAAGAAAAAGAAATAAATGGCATATAGATTGGAAAGGAAAAATAATACTATGACTATTTGCAGATGACATAACTGTGTATAAGGAAAATTCTGAGGAATCCACACAAAATATCTCCTAGAACTAACAAGTGAGTTCAGCAAGATCAAAGGATATAAAATTAATACATAAAAATTGTGTGTTGATTTTACACTAACAAAAACATGTATTTGTTATATAATACCATTTATAATCACTACAAAATAATGAAATACTAAGGTATAAATCTAACAAAACCAAAACATGTATGTGATGTGGGTGATGAAAATTATAAAATGCTAATTAAAGAAATCAAAGAATACCTAGATAAATTTTGGGACATATCATGTTCATGAATGGGAAGGCTCAACATAGTAAAGATGTGAATTCTCCCCAAATTTATCTATAAGTTAAACGTAATTCCTAGCAAATGCCAGGAAATTTTTATGGAAACTAAAGCAATCTTGTCAGAGAAGAATAAAGTGGGAGGAATCATTCTACCAGATATTAAGGCTTACTACATGGCTATAGTAATGAAAGCATTAGGGGAAGACACATAGACCCATGGTATAGAGACCTCAGAAAAAGACCCACACAAATATTTTAAGGCACAAAAGCAATTCAATTGAGGAAGAATACTTTTTCCAAAAATGGTGCTGGAACAACTGGATATCTGTAGGGAAAAAAACCTTAATCTAAACTTCCTATCTTATATAAAAATTAAATCAAAACAGATCACAGCCTTAAATGTTAAATGATAAAATTGTAGAAAAAAGATATAGGAAAAAAATTTTGGGATATGGGGCTAGGCAAAAAATTCTTAGACCAGACACCAGAAACACAATCCGTAAAATAAAATTGATAAAATGAATTACATCAAAATTTAAAAATTTTTGTTCTGTGAACAACTCTAGTAAGAAAATGAATAGATAGGCTACAGACTGGGAGAAAATATTTGCAAACCACATATGTGAAAAAAGACTTGCATCTAGAACACATGAAGAATTCTCAAAACTTAACAGTAAAAAACAATTCGATTAGAAAATGGACAGAAGACACAAACAGGCATTTTACTGAAAAGTTTATACTGACGGGAAATAAGTACAGGAAACGGTTCAACATCACCATTCATCAGGGAAAAGCAAGTTAAGACTGCCATGATATCACTACATCTCCACTACAAGAGCTAAAATGAAAAATAGCGAAAACACCAAATGCTGATGCGCACACAGACAAAGTGGATCACTCACACACAGCTGGGGGACATGTAAAATGGTACAGTCACTCTGGAAAATAATGTGGCAGTTTTTAAACGCACAACAATCATATGATCCACTAATTGTACTCCTGGACATCTATCCCAGAGAAATGAAAAACTTACGTTCACAAAAGAACCTGCACATAAATGTTCACAGCAGCTTTATTCATAGTGTCCTAAAACTGGAAACAGCCTAGATGTCCTGCAACAGGTGAATGGTTAAACAAACTGCCATATATACACACCATGGAATATTACTCAGTAATAGAAAGAATCAAACTATTGATACACACAGAAACACAATGAATCTTTGGAAAATTATGCTGGGGCGTGGGGGGAAAGCCAATCCCAAAAGGTTACATGCTATATGACTCTATTTATATATTTTGAAATGATAAAATTTTATAAATAGAAAATAGATTTGTGGTTGCCAAGGAGTTAATCAGGAAATGCAGGTAGAGTGGTGGGTAAGAGAATTTGGTAGAAGGGAGAGAAGGTGAATGCTGTGATAAAAGGGAAAACATGAGGAAATACGATATGAAGCTGTTCTGTATCTTGACTATGGTGGTAGATATACACATCTACATGTGATAAAACTGTACAGAACTAAATACACATACACAAGTAAAATTGGGGAAATCTGAAGGAGATTAGATTTTATCAATATGAATATCCTGGTTGTAATACTGTACTACAGTTTTGCAAGACGTTGCCTCTGAGGAAAACCAGGTAAAAAATTAACATGACTTCTATATTATTCTACAATTACCTCAATAGAAATTTCAATTAAAAAAAGACGAACACACATCAATAAGTTTTGATTCTCAACCTCTTTTCCTAGAAGTGCCAGCTCAGCAGCCATGTAATATGACCCCCAATTTATGTTAGGCAACAGTTTTACCAAATCTGTTCTAACTGCTTAACAAGGCCGGCCATCTTTTCAGTTTTCACCATATGTTTCCTCATTGTTGTCTGCCTGCTAAGCCAATGCCACGTTTTAAGGTTTCAGTTATTGTCGAATCTACCTTCTATGTTAGTTAGGTTAGGCTGCTGTTTAAAGGCAACCTTGAAATCTTAGGGACCTGCAATAATTAAGGTTTATTTCTCATTCAGAAACAGGGGAAGGGAAAGATACAGGGAGAGGGGAGAGTGGAGACAGGGAAGAGGAAGAAAGAGAGAGAATACTGTCCTTCCACTACACATAGCTACTTTTAAGATATCCAGTTTATTAAAATCAAAGTTACACTGAGAATAAATGTACTTGAATTCTTAGTGCTAAGTATGTCTGATGGGAAAAAGTATTTACAGAGATGTACAAAACTCCATTTCCACCATAAGAATACACATACTGGTCTTGCCACTGATATAGTCAAGTGATGACAAGATACTCTGCTTGTATATAGCACTGCCCTTCACACAAAATTAATAAAAAATACATTTCAAGGAAGAATGTAAAAAGAAAAGATGGTGAAAGCATTCTGAATTCTTGGAGGCAGAGGAGAACAAAGTAGTAGAATTGTTATATCTTAAGTGGTCTTTATTTAGTCATCCTATTGAAATTATTACTTATTATTCAAGTCTCATTTCAAATTCTATCTTTTCTAAGAAATCAACTGCATATTATGTTCTTCTTCCTCTACTATACCTCTACCCCCTCACTTTGTACCTGTTCAACGCAGAGGTGCCATTAATATTTATACCTCCTACATGGAGATACACAATGGCTTGGCATATAGTAGATGCTTTGTATTTAGAGTCACAACTACTGTGTGGTTTCACTTGTATTTAAAAGAACATCTTCCAGTTACATAGCACTTCAGTTTTCAAAATGCCAATAGATATTATCCTATTTGATTCCCACAATACCCTGGGATGGAGCAAATAATTAAAAACTCAAGAAAGTTAAGTCACCTCTCAAAGGCCAAAGCTGATGAATTTCTATTAGGACCTGTATCTTTAGACTCCCATATAACAGTGCTTTTCCTGTTACAGTGCACCAGTTCGCCAAATGCTGTGAAATTTTTAAATAAAAAGTATTATGCTGAGCTAATAACTGGCACCACAGCATAATACTATTTGTTGCCCCTTCAAACACTGAAGTGCTCAGAATGAGGCTGGCCTATCTGAATCCCATCTGGCAAAGTTTAATTGGTGAAATACCATCAGGTTACCTTATCCATGAGGTGGTAATTGATCATGGGCCCCAAAACAGCATTAGAGTAAGACTCCGGTGTACTGTATTTGTTTTTTGGTCACTAACAGAAAGAAAATTTCTTTGGAGAAAAATGTGTCCTTCTCACAAACAATATGTATTCTGCTATTTGGAAGTGATTTAAATTATGTTACATATTTCATTGAGGAGTCTCTCCAGCTTCAGGAAATTCACTTGGGCACAAAATGTATATAAGTAGGATTAGTGAGAAATCTAATTTTGCAGATGTATTGAGTGTATTTCCAATCTGGATTTACATATAGAAAAGCAAGTTTGGGAAGTGGAGCTCTGAGAATGTTAACCATCACATGCATGCGCTTTCCTAACAGTAGCTGAACACTTGCTCAATTCTAATCTTAGTACCCTAATCAAACCTACAAGAAGTTCTTTAGAATCAAGAGACAAAGGTGTGACAACAAATCTATTTTGTCTGTAAAGGGGAACAAAGATGAGCAAGTGGTTAATAAACAGTGGAAAGACATAAAATACCTTTCAATTAACTGCACTGGGAACAACCAAGTGTCTCTGTTGAGGTTGAGAAATGCTAAAAGTGAGCCTCACTAACAGAGACGTCTTTGTGTTGCTGCCGCATCTCAGGCATATCAAGGGCATTCGCTTTTCAAGTAAGTGAAGTGGAACACTACACTCAAGAACACAAAAGATGACCTCACCAATAAACCAATGCCACAAAGATTTCCCAAAGAATTAAGGAAAAAGATGAAGTAAACGAAACAACCTTGCTCAGTAAATCAGATTCTATTCTAGAAGATGAAAGACGAACAAGGCACTTTAATGGGAATTCAAAGGCATCTTTTGGCATCTCAGCATCTGATACTCTTCAGATATGAGAGGGATGAAAGTAATTCATAAAGAGATTTTTAGCCCAGGTGTGGTGGCTCATGCCTATAATCCCCACAGTTTGGGAGGTCGAGGCGGGTGGATCACTTGAGGCCAGGAGTTTGAGACCAGCCTGGCCAATACCATGAAACCTTGTCTCTACCAAAAAATACAAAAATTAGCCGGGCATGGTGGTGTATGCCTGTAGTCCCAGCTACTCAGGAGGCTGTGAGGCAGGAGAATCACTTGAACCAGGAGGGAGAGGTTGCAGTGAGCTAAGATCATGCCACTGCACTCCAGCCCGAGTGACAGAGTGAGACCCTGTCTCAAAATACATATATGTATATTTTTTAAATCTTTCTTATCTGGACCAAAGCTTCTTAAAAAATATCCAACACCAAAAAGTCTAATTTAAAACAATTCCCTCAGACAATAAATATTAACACTGGGTAAATATGAAGTACAATTATGACGTATCACACAAAACTGCTTCTCTAAAATGACCCTATGACATTTTATGCATGAGTTAGTCAAATCATGAGAGACAACTAAGAATGTTTTACATAAAAAAATAAGGTGTTCATGGCCATTCAGCTTAGTACTAATGGGACTGTATTTTAGAAATATTACAAAATCTCATATGGTGCTTATAATTACTCTAAGGAGTAACTCTATCCTAAACAGCAGGCTAAATGTTGTGAGCAGCTATTAAATAATTATGTGGTTCTGTTCCTTAAGAGACTGCAATAATTATGGATAAAATATATTTTAGTCTTAAAGCTTTGGGATACTTTATGAAAGAAGTAAAATGCCATGAAATACTCAGTGGACTTTCAATTACAAGTATAAGATTTCCCATTGCCTATTCCATTATTGGGGTGTTTGATAAATATTAACAGATACGGTATGGTTTGGTACATGAAGAAAAATAAAATGCCTATCTGTCAACCCATGTCGCCTCTCTAGGAGAAGTAGCACCATATACTTAAAACTAGTAACAGATTGGCTCAGATGGATTGCAAACTCTGTCATAAGTGGTCCCAGAAGAACTGGAGTTGCCACAGTTTCAATGACTTCCAACTCAGAAGACAGATGTGTGACTGCAGCATTGCCATCAAGTCAACCTCAAAATAATGTTGTAAATTTTTTCAAAGAGAATAACAAGAGGGGAAACTGGTATCTGACCAAAGTTACTATTAACTCTCAATTAGCTACACTGATTTGGACAAAAAAAGGCATAGTTAATGTTAAAGAAAAGAGGGTATCAAATGTAAAAATTGGTCATTACCTACGCATGTTAAGACATGCCCTAATTCAATTATCTAGTACTCTGACATCTTTCTAGTTCAGTCCCATCACTTATCTAACCCATCACATAAGTTAGAGAAAGAAAGGGGCCTGGTTCTCTGTAACTTATTCATGGGTACTGAAAAGTTGACTGGACTTTTATATAATATTTTAACATATCTAAAGATTTGACTTTATATACAAGTTGAAGATTTCTCTTTAGTAAAAAACTATAATATTTGTATTGTTAATATAACACATCTATTACTTTTTCTATAACTATTATTATAGAATAAATGTTTCATTTCCAAATCATGTTTTCTTTTAAACACAGTCTCACTGTCACCCAGGCTGGGGTGCAGTGTTACAATCATGGCTCACTGTAGCCTTGAACTCTCAAGCTCAGTCCTCCTATTTCAGTCTCCCAAGTAGCTGGAACCACAGGTGTGTGCTACCACACTCAGCTATTTCTTTTTTTAAGAGATGAGGTCTCACTTTGTTGCCCAGGCTGGTTTCACATCCCTGGGCTCAAGCAATCCATGCAAGTCGGCCTTCTAAAGTGCTGGGATTGCAGGCATGAGTGACAGTGCCCAGCCTCCAAATCACTTTTAAAGAGCTGGCTATTTAGTTAAATATATAATCCTCTTAGTGTAACAGTTGTCATGTTTCATGATGGAAAAAATGTATATCAAAATTAAAGATATTAAATTATAAAAACATTTCCCAGAATCCTTTTAAAATAAAGATTTGAGTTTATATACAAGTTGAAGATTTCTCTTTAGTAAAAAACTATAGTATTTGTATTGTTAATACAACACATCTATTACTTTTTCTACAGCTATTATTCGAGTAGGAATAAATGGATTCATTGAGCTTACTCTTAAAACTTTTCAGTTCACAGATCATTTCAGCATACATGATCCAATTAGCTACTAAAAAACAAAATGACAAAATAAAAAAACACCTCTCTTAAGACAGTATAATTAAACCCTACCACCCTTAATTTCTTCATCTTGTCATTTCCTGATACAAAAAAGAAAGGCTTCTTGGGTGGGAATGGCAAAAAGGAGCCCACAGAGTCAAGAAATACCAGGCTTTTGGATCATTCTCTATCATGGCCTCCTTTGTCTCAGCTGAGAACCAGTATGAAATCTCATCGCCTCTTCAGCTCAAAAAAATTTTTAGTAAAAAAGTAACTCACAGTAATCATTACTCTTTACTGTTTTACTCTTTTTATCCTGTGTTAACTTAGAACTTTTCCCAGATACCTAGAACTTCCATCCTATCCAAAGTACTATCATACTTTGAAACCCTTTGTCCTCTACTATTAGGTACATGACTAAGATTTGTTTTTATAGTCAGTGATGCCTATATTACAATTGTTTTAAGAGCACACTGCTAGAAAGAATATCATTCTGATAATAAGGAAGTCTGGATCCTGGTCCTAGCTCTGCCATTAATTAGCTGTGCGTTCTTAAAGAAGTCATTCAACCTCTCTGAGCCACAATTTCTCCATTTAAATAAAGTAAGTCCCTTTCAATGCTAACAATCTTAATTTTATTAAGGAAACACTGGCTGAAAGCCTTGAGATTTCATTTATGACAAAGAGGATCCCTGCCAAGAGAAAACAAAAATCGCTATAATTTTTCTCTATAGTTCAAATTACATTTTGACACCTTCCTCAACTCCACCTGAGAAGCACTGATCATTATAGAAAAACATGCAACAGGAAGACAATTAAGTCAAACATTATTCAATCTCATTCCTCAGTGTTTTCCAGTTACTGACACTCACATCTCAGCAGTTCTTACAACTTCTCTGGGTAAGTGGTTTTTGGTTATAAGCTACCTGGAACTGCCTTCCAATTTAATAGCTACCTTTTGAACCACATGACCCTTCTTTTCTCTTACCTGAGCTCATAAACATAGTAAATTCTGATAATCGGTAACCAGTTCTGCCCCTACCATTTACAGACATTGCTTCTTTTAATCCTTACAAAACCCCTAAAAGGTAGATATTATCCTTCATTTTAAAAATGAAGATACAGACTCAGAGAGATTAAGTAACAATTAAGGTCACATAACAATTACATGGTAATGCCTTGACTTCAACCCATATCTTTCTGACTTAGAAACCTCTCCCCATCAGGCAGTTTTAAAAAATATTAAAGCGATATATAATGTAACCTCCCTCTGATAATTCAAAACAGTTTCAAAATGGATAGGATATTTTTTCCTTAACACAGGAGAGAAGGAAGTAAATATGAATGATGATATAGGTATGTCTGGAAGGGAAAGAAGCTGAAGAAGTTCATGGTTGATGACTTCTATTAATATAGAAAATGAAAAATCTAGAATGCCAAATAATAAAATTTGTATTATTTTAAGGCCACATCTTTAAAAGTATTAACTCTGGTTAACTAGCTCCCATTTGTCTTAATTTCTTAGACTTCATTATATTCTAAATTTAGGCAAAGTCTGTAAAAATGATTTCCCCCCAATTTTTATCTTACATCTATAGGAAAGTTGATAGAATATTAAAAACCATACATTTGTATGTCTTTTACCTAGATTAACCCACTGTTACCATTTTGCCACAAATTGCTAAATCTTTCTTTTCGCAAATTTTTGCTGAAAGTAACCTACAGACGTGAAAAGTCTCTAAATAACGTAGCCTGCACCTTCTAGGAATAAGGATTTTTTCCTACATAATCATAACTATTGCATTTGGTAAAATAAACAATTCCTTAATATCATTGAATACATAGTCCATATTCAATCCCCCAATATTCTAATAACTTTTTAGTTTTGATCAGTATCTAATCCAGGTTAACAAGGTAGACTTGAATGTTATGCCTCTTTTAATCTAAGACTATCCAGTCATTTTTGTTTGTTTGTTTTGAATTTTGTTTCCCATAACAGAGTCCAAGCCAATTATCTTTCAGAATGTCTCATATATAGAGTGCCTGATTATTGTCTTGAGATTAGATTCAAGTTAAACATTTTGGGTAAGAATACTACATCATCATTCAGAATGTCTCACATGTGGAATATCTGATTATTTTCTTATTATTAGATTCAACTTAAAAAATTTTGATAAGACTACTATATAAATGATATTGTATACTTTTTAACATGTCAGATCAAGAGGCACATAAAGAAGAGTTATCCTACTATTAGAGAGGCTAAGTTTGATCACTTCATTAAAGTGGTACATGTCAGATAGCTGTTATAAAGGCATGTTTTGTCCTTTGTAATTATTCAGTAATCTATGGAGTGCTATTTTTGAAATCACATAAATATCCTATACTGCAACAATCTTAAACTCAATGGTTTTAGCATTCATTGACAATCCTTGCCTGAATCAATTATTTTGCTGTGGTTGCAAAATGGCTCTTTTCCTCATTGTACAATTAAAATGGGTAAACTTTATGCTATGTAAATTATGCCTCAAAAAACTGTTTTGAAAAAATTAACTCAGCAACTTATAGACTGTATTTGGTCTATCTCCTGCTAGCGTCTTTTTCTGCCAAGAAATGACAGTTTGAACATTTTACAAATGAGGCAGGGTGTTCAAGATGAGAGTGAGCTTAATAAAAGGGTTCTACTGAAAGTTTTTTTAATGGTAGTTTTCTAATTTTATCATTCCTTCTTTTAATAATTAGCTGGAATGCTTCTGTAAAGACTTTCCCGTGTACTTCCTTTTTTTTTTTTTGGAATATCATTATAGACTCATGGGCTTTTCTTTTCCCTCAATCTATTATAATATACTACTATTACTATTCTTTTTGATGTTCAAACCATCCTAATGTGGCCAGTGGGAGTCCCATCAAGCACAATCTTGTGCCCTGATATAACCTTATTAGTCACTGAACAATGATTGCTTTCTTGCACAAGAAGTCCCAAGCTCACTCTGTATTTTCCCAGCCTGAGCCATGAGATTAGACACTTCCCCAAGAAGACTTTGTTCATTTTAGAATGGCATTTAAAAGAAACCAAGATCTAGGTTCTGGGTGTGCTCATTGCTACTGGGGTGTGTCTGTCATTGTTTCTACGCTCTTTCTGTGTATAGAATAAAGGAGCAGGAATTCATTACTGATATCTTAAATTCAAATTTATAATGCAAATATAAAAGAAGAGAAAAAATAACTTGTATCTCTTTGACTTTCAATGAAAATCTTGACTTCTATTGTCCCTAAGATGCTTTGCTTTATTTCTCAATATATACGAAATGGTAGTAATATTGGTATTATAATTCTAAAACTAATAATAGACATATTAAGAAAGTTTAAAATTTCTTTGCAGTTCCTTATATCCTTAAGATGACTTCCTAGAAGGATGCATCATCAAGAACACTTTGTTCAAAAGTTATCTGAACTAGGAGATTGTTATAAATTAGTTACATAGGTTTGTTTGGTTTCAGTATTATTCAACTTTAGTATTTGTCTTCCTTCTCATTAATTTTTACTTAATTCTAATTTTTTGGTATGTAAAACATTTATACGGCCCTCAGGTCAAAACCGTATAAAAAGGCATATTCATAGAAGTCTTGCTCCTATTCCAGTTCTATGTACCCTATTCCTATCCATCCTCTATTTTCATTAATTTCTAGTTTATCCCATATGTATTTCATTGAAAAAAATAAGGAATTACAGTATTTCAGAACTAAAATAGATATACTGTGAGTCAAACAACACCCATACAACAGCTTTTATATGAGTTTGTTCATGGAGAACACAACCTGACATGTATCACATTTTCTACTTGCAATAAATACAGAGTGGCATACAAGCAAACTCCCATCTGAATTCCAATCAATTCACTGCAGAGAGTCCATATGGGCATTCAGAATTCTGCAGATCGGCTGGAGCTAAAAACACATATAAAACTTTTAGATGATGATTATTCTGAGGTGGTAAATAAAAAATAAACATAAGAAATTGACATTAGGAAGTGGCTTTTAATTTCTTATGGTAAGAAATGAACTGAGAATTACTAAATACTAATTTTTTTTTGCTAATTCATATTTGCAATGCTCATTATCTTTATGTATTGGTTCAATTTAATTATTTTGTAACTACCAGAAATTGGATATCTATAATTCAATAAGAAACTGACTACCACAGTATAAAGAACATTAAGAAATATTTTACAAGACAATGAATTCATATAAAAAATTAAAAATAGCACCATTTGTCAACCAAATCAGTAATTTTTTAAAAAATAGTCATACTCAGTTATTGAGTATGTGGGGAAATAGGTACAATTCATATATAGCCAAAAGTAATATAAATTGACTCAAGCTTTCAAAATGTAAATTTTTATGATACATATCAAAAGCTTTAAAATATTCATACCTTTTGACTCAGTCAGTATATTCTATTTCCAGGAATCAATCCAGAGTAGATAATCAAATCTAAATAAGTGGTGATTACTGGACTATTTTATATTGGCCAAAGATTGGAAACTATATCTCTACCAATTAAAAAATGAATAAATATATTAAAGTCACCCCCGATGAAATATTATAGTGCCATTAAAACTCATGTTTTCAAAGAATGGATAAAATTTTTTAGAAAGACCATGAATGAATATTAAGTAAAGACAGAATACAAAAAGTTATATAGTTTCCAGTACTCTTTAAAACAAAAGAAGTATTTTTAGCAACCAAGCAAAAAAGACTAGAAAAAATAAGCCAGTATATTATCAGGGTACTGGTAACACAGATGACTTAATTTTCCTTACGGATTTTTATAAGGAAATGTGACTGAATAACACAGTGCATAATATGAACTTGCTTAATAAAAATTATAGACATTAGGTGGTCTTTCCCATTGTCCCTCACAGAAAAAAGGGGGAATAAAAACAAATAAATCTCATCACAGTGAATACTGGAACACACAGTTTCTATTTTTCTACCCTGGTATATGACCCAGAGTAATAAAGCTTTGCTGATCTGGTTACGATAAATTATCTACAGGTATATTATTCTTCAGAAAATGTTTTTCCCGTTTCTTGTCCAAGGATTTATGCTATCTGCAAAAAGAGCTGTCGCTGATTTCTTCCTTCTTTTATTCTGCAATCAAACAGCAATTACCCTTTAATTGACTCAAACATCCCAATCACCCCTGCCAGGAAAACAAAAGGACTCAAACCATTTACTACCCAGTACTAAAATAAAATAAAACAATCCAGGGCTAAGTAAAGAAAATGGACAGCAACAGAATTATAGTCTCCTTTTACTAACTTGGTTGCGAACACTCCACTTATATTAACAGAGAAACTAGAAACCAGCTCTGCTGCATGTCTAAATCTGCATATATTTACCTATGCATCAAAATATTACAACAGAACAATTTTGAATTTTGGAATTACAATGGTAATCTAGTATTTCATTAAGAGAAAATCAGTATTTTGTAAGCTCTTAATGATCTGTGTGAACAAGGGGACATGGTAGCATGAATAATTCCACACTAATTTATATTTATCTTTGTTCAACTTTAGATTCACCCAAAGTAGAGAATGGCATAATTTTTATAGCTGGAAGGGATTTAAAGATCATTTAGTCTATCCTTGACATTTTGCGAAAGGAGCCAAGACCCAGAGAGATTAAATGACTTAAACAAAATACTAATAATATCTCAGCTATAACATGCTGTGTCTTTATAATTTTTAAAAAAGGTAATATGTATGTAGATAAAGAACTGTCTGTATATAATTGAAAAAAGAGCTTACTAAAGAATGATCGCCACTTATGTATATGTCATTCATCTTCACATACCCAGAACCTGGCCTCACTCCTAATTATAATTAACTGATAGAAAGCACAATGGGAACTCCCACAATGAGAGATCCCTCTTACTATTACTGCCACAGATTAGGAATGGGAAAAGGAGGAATCCATTTAGCTGCTAAGACAATAGGGAAAGGTACAGGAAATAAGCTCTTTAATTAGAGTACAGAAAAAGGAAAAACCAATTCTTTCTTATTGCCAAATTAATTCAAAGCACCTTAACTCTAATTGGAGCCTCAGCTATATCTTCCACTGATATAATACATTTATTATGAGCTAAATAGTATTCTATGGGGTGGGTGAAAACCTAATAACCATATTTCATTAAGTTTCTATAGAAAAATGTAAAGTCTCAAATAGTCAACCTAACAAATGTTAAAATGCAATCTGATAATAAATTAAGGATTGCCTGGTTATGTCTAACAGACACAAGCATACCTACTAACACGTATATGAGTATGCTAACAAATATGTAAAAAGAATGAACTGGCTAATAAGTGAATAGAAAAATAAACACAGGTACATACTTACTTATGTGAAGAATAAGGGAGAAAACCCTGACAACTTAGGGAAGAGTAATCTTTTCCCCTTCCTGGGAATAACCACAAAAAACTCACAACCTTTTCTGCCTCTAAATGTTTCCTGCTCCACTAACCACAACCAAGGGGCTTCATATCTCTAGAGGCAGGTAAGAAACCCTATAGAAGACAGAAGAAGGGGACTAGCTTAAAGGAACCACAGAATGCTAATCTCTTTTAAGAGACAGGATCTCACTCTGTCACCCAGGCTGGAGCACGGTGGTGCAAGCATAGCTCACTGCAGCTTTCAACTCCTGGGCTCAAGTGATCCTCTCACCTCAGTCTCCAGAGTAGGTAGGACTATAGATATGTACCACCATGCCCAGATAGATTTCTTCATTTTTTATAGAGACAGGATCTCACTATGTTGCCCAGGCTGGTCTCAATCTCTTGGTCTAAAGCAATCCTCTTGCCTCGGCCACCCAAAGTGCTGGGATTACAGGCATGAACCACCATACCTGGCTGAAATACCAACTTCATACTAAATCTTGGTTGTCTAAGTACACAAAGCAGTAAACACACTGGATCAGTACTGTCAGCAGAACTTCCAAATGTATTCAGGTGATTAACAATGTCCTTGAGATCTTGGGCCATTTGTTTCAGCTGAGCATCTATACTTTCTGCTAATCTGTAACTGAAAAGGCAAGTGAAACAAAGGGATTAACAAAAAATGTTTTCTCCACTACCTTGTTATTGACATATAAACATGACACTGCCAATTGGATTTGCTCCAATTCCCCTAACTTTTCAGTGGATCTCAGTTATGACCAATGATATATTTTCCATGGATGCAGCATTTGTGACCTTATTATTACCATATTCTAAAAAAACTCCAAATGAGAAGGTTTTTATCTACCTTGCCATTTTTATCATCACCTATTTATCCTCTAGGTGAATGCTGTGGGGATCTGTAGAGCAAAGGAATCCTTTGATACCAGACTGGGCAACATAGTGAGATCCTATCTCTACTAAAAAATATACAAACAATTAGCTAGGGGTGTTGGTGTGATCCTGTGGTCCCAGCTACTTGGGAAGCTGAAGTGGGAGGATTGCTTGAACCAGGCAGATTGAGACTGCAATAAGCTGTGATTGCACCACTGTGCTCCAGCCTAGGTGAGAGAGCAAGACCCTGTCTCGAAAAACAAAAACATAAACAAAACAACAACAACAAAGAAAACCACAAAACACAGGTCTATTCTCTTGTGTTCATCTGCAAATACTTGTACAATGTAGGTAGATTAATGAAAATATCTTCTTACCATCTCCCCATTTTCAATCAATGTACGCTCCCAAGCATTGACCTGAGTGGCCTGCAGAAGAAAACACTTTTCTTGATCTTCCATCTCAAGGTTGCACTCATTTACAAGACTCTCCAGGTGACCATATGTCATCACAGGAGTTCGTACTATACTAAAACATAAAAGGATGCAGGATGATCCAATAATCATACTTTAAAAAGTGTGATCAGATTTTAAGAACAAACACAGGAGGACTCTGAGAAGAAAACAGCATGTAAGGAGTTTCTCATACCTGCTCCCAAAGAAAACAACCATAACTGGTAAAGATGATTGAAAAAAAAAAAAAAACACCTCTAAGTCACTTGAAATTATCCTAGGGGAATATAGTAAATAAAGATTTATTAAGAAACATACTAAATCATAGCAAGAAGGGCTAAAGTCTGTGACATAATCTACTCCTCTTTCCCTCATCTCAGTTCAGCATGACAGAAGCTCCTTTGTGGGTAGGTATAGCTAAGGAGATAGGATTCTTTCTCCCCTAGCTCTTAATCAAAGTGACCCATTCCCTGTCTGAGTAGTATCCATTAGAGAGTGGGCATTCCCCACTGGGAAGAACCATGCAGAACTCCAATTCCCCTGCCAAGTGGTAAAAAAAAAGGCTCAGCAACTAGCTGATCTTTGATCCCTTGACCCACAGAGCCAGTCAATGCTGATTCCTCTGCTGGGGCAGTGTCACAGGGTTCAGTGGGAAGGTAGTCATCAATTCCCTACCCAGCAGACACAGGCACAATTCCAATTCCTCTATCAGGGCTCTTTCTGTGGGATCCAATGACAAGTTGAACCTAAATCCCTACCTAGTAGCAACAAGGCTCAATGAGGTAGAGTCAGGCAGGGTTAGTCACCATTAGGCTTCACCTTGTGCCTCTGGGTGTCAGAGAGACCCAGTGGGGGACTGGATCTCTATACCCATCCAGCATCATTACAACTGAACAAGGGAATTCAAGTTGAGGATTGCAGGGATCCCACTTCCTACCACCCGTGGGGTCAGCAATACTCAATGAGGAGCTTGAGCTCCACATCCACTGGCAAAGCCAAGACTAAATGAGGTAGAGCAAAGAACGCCTAGTCAGTACATTGTCCCCCTTCTCCCATGAGCCTGTGTCAGTTGGGCCCAGTAGAGAGATAAGCCTTCACACCAATCAAGGAGGCTGAAAGAAGTGATATGAGGCATAGTAGTTGACATCCTGCTTCTTCCCTCCCCGTATCAGTGGGGCCAACAGAAAGCTGAAATTCTGCCTCCACCTGCAGCAAATAAGCAGTATGAGTCAGTCCTCCACTTCCCCTTGATCTGAGCCCCAGGTGGCTCCAGGGCCCAGCTGGGAACTGAACTTACATATCCACTTACTGGAATAAAGTGGTAGCATGCTGTGTTCACCTTTCACGAGGGACAAGTCAGTGGGGCTA
Organism: Plecturocebus donacophilus; assembly: GCA_004027715.1. Classification (NCBI taxonomy): domain Eukaryota; kingdom Metazoa; phylum Chordata; class Mammalia; order Primates; family Pitheciidae; genus Plecturocebus; species Plecturocebus donacophilus. The sequence goes on from PVKP010002000.1 coordinate 86,427, forward strand.
AGCAGGGAGGAGAGTTTCCATACCATCCATCTTCATTAAGACAGCATGAATAAGTGCTCCACTTTTGCTGGAGTAGTGTGGGTAAAGTCCAGTGGGAAGCTGAACATACGAACACACCCACCCCTTGTACTACATGTCAATAAAGCGATGCTTGATGAAAAAGAAGATAGAAATAGGACGTAAACTTTCCTAACATAATAGACTAAACATCCAGGATAAAATTTTAAACATTACCCATCATATGAAAACCCAGAAAACCTACAACTTGAAAGAGGAAAAAATCAATAGGTGCCACCACTGAGAAGTATCAGATATTGGAATTATCTGAAAAGAATTTTAAAGCCACCATTAAAAAAGGCTCAAACAAGCCATTTCAATTTTTCTTGAAACAAATGAAAAAATAGAAAATCTCAGCAAAGAAATAGAAATTATGAAAAACAACCAAGTGAAAAATATAGAACTGAAATGTAAAATAACCAGAATAATAAGTGCACCTAAGGAGTTTTATAAGAGAATGGAGCCAACAGAGGACAGAATCAGAAAACTTGAAGACAGACAAATCGAGTTTACAGAAAAACAAAGAAAAAACTCGCAGAAGCAAGTCTCAAGGACTTGGAGGACAATAATAAAAGAAGTAACATTTGTATAACAATAGTTTCCAAAAGAGAGGAAAAAGAGAATGGGACTAAAAAAGTCTTCAGATGACAGCAGATTTCTCATCTAAAACCATGGAGACTAGAATAAAGTAACACAACATTCTTCAAGAACTGAATGAAAAAAGTGTCAACAATGACTTCTGTATCTGGTGAAAATGTCCTTCAGAAATGAAGAGGGAGATAAAGATATTCTCACACAAAGTCAAATCAAGATTCTCAGAAAACTGACACAAGAACAGAAAATCAAACACTGCATGTTCTCACTCATAAGCGGGTGTTGAACAATGAGAACACATGGACACAGGGACGGGAGCATCACACACTGGGGTCTGTCAGGAAGAAATAGGGGAGGGACAGCGGGGGGTGGGGAGTTGGGGAGAGATAGCATGGGGAGAAATGCCAGATATAGGTGATGGGGAGGAAGGCAGCAAATCACACTGCCATGTGTGTACCTATGCAACAATATTGCATGTTCTTCACATGTACCCCAAAACCTAAAATGCAATTTTAAAAAATGGAAATACAGGCAACTCTATAACAACAACAACAACAAAAGATAATTTATTGCTAGCAAACCTACCCTTGAAGATTAATTAAACAGAAAGGAAATGAAAACAGAAGGTTTGAAACATCATATAAAGCAGCGATAACCAACCTTTTCGGCACCAGGAACTCGTTTTGTAGGAGACAGTTTTTCCACAGATGGCGGGAACATCCTGGGGGAGAATCATCAGGCATTAGATTCTCATAAGGAGCATGCAATCTAGATCCCTTGAATGTGCAGTTGACTATAGGTTTCGTGCTTCTATGAGAGTCTAATATCTGACCTGACAGGAGGCTGAGCTCAGGCAGTAATGCATGCTCACCTGCTGCTCACCTCTTGCTGTGTGGTCAGGTTCCTAACAGGCTACAAATCAGTACTGGTCTTCGGCCCAGGGATCGAGGACCCCAGATATAAAGGAAAGAATATCAAATGGGTATAGACAAGGGTAAATATACTATTCTACTTCTCATGAGTTTCTTAAATCATTTGATGGCTGAAGAAAAAATTATAACCCCATGTGATGTGATAGTCAATGTACACAGAAGAAATGGCTGAGATAACCATACTTAAAAGCTAAGAAGGGTAAAAGGAATTAAATGAAATTAAGGTCTCCACACTTCACCCAAAGTGGTAAAATGTTGGTATGACTACACTGCTGTAAGTAATGCATATATCTGTAATACCTAGAGCAACCAGTAATAAAGCTATACAAAATAATGTATTTAAAAACACTATCAGCAGAACAAGATTACACCCCCAAATATTCAAATCACCCGCAGAAGGGTTAAAAAAAGAAAGAGAAGAAGAAAAATTAAAGACAACAAACAAATAAAATGGCAGAATAATTACCTTAAATATAAATGTGCTAAATATACCAATTAAAATACAGAGACTGTAAGAGTGGATAAAAAATGATCCAACAATATACTGTCTATAAGAAATTCACTCCGAATACAAGGATATATTAATAGATCATTTGAAAGTAAAAGAATGAAAAGAATGTACCATGCAAGATTCATTTTTAAAAAAGAAATAGCGGCCAGACGTGGTGGCTCACGCCTGTAATCCCAGCACTTTGGGAGGCCGAGGCAGGTGGATCATGAGGTCAAGAAATCGAGACCATCTTGGCCAACATGGTGAAACCCCATCTCTACTAAAAAATACAAAAATTAGCTGGGCGTGGTGGCGCATGCCTGTAGTCCCAGCTACTCGGGAGGCTGAGACAGGAGAATTGCTTGAACCTGGGAGGTGGAGGTTGCAGTGAGCCGAGATCACACCACTGCACTCCAGCCTGGCGACAGAGTAAGACTCCGTCTCAAAAAAAAAAAAAGAAATAGCTATATTAATATCAGATAAAGTGGACTACAGAGCAAAGAAAATTACTAGAACCAAAGAGAGACATTACACAGTGATAAAGGAATCAAGGCACCAGGAAAGCTAACAATCCTAAATGTGTAAGCAACCAAGCAAGAAAGCCTGAAAATACATGAAATAAAAACTGATAGAACTAAAGGGAGAAATAGATAAATCCATAATTAAAGGCAGGGACTTCAAAAAGCCACTCTCCACAACTGAAAAAACTACTAGACAGAAAGACTCCAATAATAAAGAATCTGAAATTACAGTGAAGCAATAGAATCTAATTTACATAAATAGAACTTTCCACCCTACAGCAGAAAACACAATTTTCAAATGTCCATGGAACATTCATCAAGACAGACTGTATCCTCACCCACAAAACAAATCTAAATAAATATAAAAGAATTGAAATCATACAAAGCATATTCTAAAATTACAATGGCATAAAACTAGAGATCAATACAGAAAAAAACAACAAGAACATCTCCAAACACTTGGATATTAAACAACACACTTCTACATAATAAATTAGAGGAATTCACAAAGGAAATTTAAAAAGTATACAGAGCTGAATGAAATCACAACATAAGATAATAAGTAGGTCACAGTTAAGCAAGTGTTGAGTGGGATATTTATAGCACTAAATGTGTACTTTGGAAAAAGTCTCAAATCAACAGTCTGAATTCACACCTCAACAAACTAGAAAAAGAGTAAAATGAACCCAGTGCAACCAGAAGGAAGGAAATAACAGGTATCAGCAAAATTGAAAACTTGAAAAGAATAGAGAATAATCAATTAAACAAAAGCTGGCTCTTTGGGAAAAGATCATTAAAATTGATAAAAGAAAGATACAAACTACTAATATCAGAAACAAAACAGAATATCCCTACAACCATTAAAAGGACAACAACGGAATATGAACAATTTTATACTCATACATTTAACAACATAAAAAATGAACCAATTCTTTAAAAACCATATATTCATCAAAGATGAACTAGATAGCCTGAATAGTTCTAGAACCATCAAATAAATTGATTTGTAATTTAAAAGCCCCTTTAGCCTAAAAGCCCCTTTAGATGGGCATGGTGGCTCATGCCTATAATCCCAGCACTTTGGGAGGCTGAGGCAGGCAGATCACTTGAGGTCAGGAGTTCGAGTCCAGCCTCGCCAACATGGTGAAAACCGTCTCTACTAAAAATACAAAAATTAGCCAGACATGGTGATGGGCGCCTGTAATCTCAACTACTCGGGAGGCCTCAGCTGAGGCAGGAGAATCACTTGAACCTGGGAGGTGGAGGACGCAGTGAGCTAAGATCTCAACACTGTACTCCAGCCTAGGAGACAAAGTGAGACTCCTTCCCAATAAATAAATAAATAAATACCCCTTTAAAAGAAAGACACGGGCCCAGAAGGTTTCACTAGAGAATTCTGCCAACATTTTATGCATTTACACAAATTTTACACTATTTCTTTTAGAAAACAGAAAACAGAATACTTTCCAGATCATTTTTATAAAGCCAATATTACCCTGATATCAAAACTAGAGACATAAAAAAAAGAAGAAAACTACAGACTATTAGCTCTCATGAACTTAGATACAGAAGTCCTTATAGTACCAGGAAACCAAATTTTTAAAAATGTGTCAAAAATTATACACCATGATCAAGTGGGGTTTATTTCTCATATGCAGGACTGATTGAACATCTGAAAATCAATCAGTGTAATCCACCACTTCTCCAAGATAAAGAAAAAAATCTTAAAAGACTGTATCAATTGAGGCTGAAAAAGCATTTGACACAAATTGATTTTTGACAAAAGTGCAAAAGCAATTCAGGGGGAAGATAGCCTTTCAATAAATGATGTTGGAAAAACTCGACATCCACAGACAAAAAAAAATTAATCTTGACCTAAACCTCACACCTTATATAAGAATTGACTCAAAATGGATCACAAGCTTAAATGTAAAATATGAAACTATAAAACTTTTAGAAAAAAGTAGAAGAAAATCTTTGGGATCTAGGGCTAATAAAAGCTTTCTTATAATTGACACTAAAAGTACAATTCATTAAATGAAAATGTGATAAATTATAACTCATCAATTAAAAGTTTTTATTCAGCAAAAGGACCCTGTTAAGAGGATAAAAAGCCAAGTTACACACTTAAAGAATATACTTACAAGCCACATATCTGACAAAATACTGGTATCTAGAGTATATAACAAACTCTCAAAGCCAAACAGTAAAAAATCAAATAATCCAAGTAGAAAATGGACAAAAGATATGAATAGACATTTCACCAAAGAGGATCCACTGATGGCAAATAAACATGTGAAAAGATGTTCAACATCATTAGTCATCAGGGAAATGCGAATTAAAATCACAATGAGATATCCCTTCACATCTGTCAGAAGGGCTAAAAGAAAAAGTAGTGACAACACCAAATCCTGGCAAGAATGTAGACAACCTGAATCATCCATACATTGCTAGTGGACATGTAAAATGACATAGTACTCTGGAAAAGAACTTGACGGTCTCTTAAAAAAAGCAAAACAAAACAAAAAAACAACATGCAACTACCATGTCATCCAACAACTGCACTCCTAGGCATTTATCCCAGAGGAATGAGACTTATATTCCTAAAAATCCTGTACACTAATGTTCACGTCAGCTTTTTTTCATAATATCCAAAAAACTGGAAACAACCTATATGTCCATCAACAGGTGAATGGATAAATAAACCATTGTGCATCTACAATGCCATGGAATACTACTCAGAAATAAAAAAGAACAAACTACTGATGCACATGACAACTTGGGTGGATCAGAAGGAATTATGCTGAATTAAAAAATCCAATCCCCAAAGGTCACATATGTATGTATGACTCTGTCTGCACAACACTCTTGAAATGTCAAGATTATAGAAATAGAGAACACATTAATAGTTGCTCAGAGTCAAGGAAAGGAGGAGAGTGGATGTGGCTATACAAGGGCAACAGGAGGAATCCTTGTAGTGATAAAACTGTTCTGTATTTGACTGTAGCAATATTAATATCTTGGTTGTGATATTATACTATAGTACTGTTAAGATGTTATCATTGGATAAAATGATATAAAGACCATACAGAATGTTACATATTATTTCTTACATATTCATGTGACTCTACAATTATCTCAAAATAAAAAGTTTAATTAAAAAATGAACAAATACTAGCAGAGAAGCATAGTATACAGGCTCCAGAACTTGATTGTCTGAATTTTAATCCTGACTCAACCATTAACAAGTATGCAACTATGAGCAGATTACAATATCTCTAAATGCTCTTGTTTTCTCATCTATAAAATGGGAACGAAAATAGTGCCTACCTCATAGAGTTACTGTGAGGATAAATGACATGATGTTTGTAATGCACTGTCATCTTGCTAAACATAAGTAATTACATAATAAGTAGTAGCTATTATTAGTAATAGTAATGATTCTATTATAACGATATTCAGAAGGCAAAGGTGTGCTGTTGGTTGCTCAACTTTCTAAGCTACAGAAATCTTTCTCTAACTGTTCCCTCAACTCGGTCATGTAGCTAACTTTCAAATATTCTAAAGCTATCCAAGCAAATGTCTTGTATATGATAAATAAAATAAAATACGTGCAAATTTTCAAATAAATAGGCTTACCTAACAGTTGAAGTATAAGGTACAAGGTTTTCAAACCCTCCTGATGACAGTTGTTGGTTCACAGTAAAGCCACTGGTGACTGTGGTAGTAGTGGTGGTGGTGACTGTGGTGGTGGCATTTGTTGAAACTGTAACTGGAAAATAAAGTGTATAATGTTAGTAAGAAATGAGAAATTTGTTTTATTTAAGCCTTGATCATTCAGATTTTAAATTATGGAGGTGTTTTTAAACATACAAATTTGAACTCGAAGTTGTGGATTTGAACACAACACTGTATAATATGAAATAATATATGGCAGGCCAGGTACCTGGATTAACTTTCTAGCTGAAAACTAAAACTCACGGATAAATTCATAGAAAAATAAAACTTCTAACCAGCCCAATAACTATGAAATAAATCAAATCAACCCTCAAAATTCTTCTAATAAAGAAAATTCTAGTCCCAGATGCCATTGCTGGTAAGTTTTACTAAACTTTCAAGAAAAGAATAATTGCAATTTATAAAAGATCTCTGTACATCTATATCTTTGCATACTTACATAACTGTATCTGTGTAATTAATTCCTAGAAATAAAATTTATAGATCAAAGTGTCAGCACGCTCTAAATTTTAACATAACTTGCCAAATTGCCCTATCTAAATGATTTTGCCAATTTATGTCCCTATCAATAGGAAAGAGTGCCTATTTCTCTATACCACAGCCAATACTAGGCATACATTTTTGCAAACCCTAGGAAAGAGCCTCTCAAAGTTTTATCTACAGCCAAGACCTCTCTCCTATATGTCTTTTTCTGTTATACCTCTATTAGAATGTCCTGCTCTCTATAGATAAAATCCTAAGCATACTTCATGGCTTGACTCAAATTCTTTGTTCCCCATATTTATCATCCACTTCTCTCCTACTTAGAATTTTCTTTTGGTTTTCTGAACTTCTGTAGCACTTTTGGTTCTTATAACACACTGAGCACTTGATGAACAATGCACAGAAAATTGTGGCTGGTAGGGAACTGGGAAGGTTTTATTTTCTTCTTTTTGGTTCTCTGTATTTTCAAATGTTCTTAAAACTAGTAAAAGCCACTTCTATAACAAGAAATCTGTTATGAAAATATAACGTACATGATTGCTTGTTTTATGTTAACCTGCTTTTCCAATTAGCAATATTTTCAGGTTAATGGCCACACTAGATAAATGTGTAAACCATGGTGCCTGCTACAAGCACTGACTACTCTGAGGGAGGCTAGCCTAAGGGAACATTCCTGCCGAGGGAACAAGCTCAAATACCTATTACTTGTCCAGATAACTCTGTCCTTTTTGTTCCTGGTTCACAGTTCATTGGGCAGGATGGCCAACTGAAGGATGGGAAGCCATCCAATGTACTACTAGCAGCCTATCTGAGGGTCTGGCACAAAAAGCTCTAGCCAAACAGGATTAAGATGAGTCAGAATTTCATTTCCAAAAATGTAGCAATATGGAAAAAAAAATCTGCTTCTAGGCAGGTACTTGGAAATATTTCCAAAAGTATAAAAGGAATCTAACTATAGGCAGAGAGACCTGAAAGGACTGACAGAGGAAGGACATGAAGTAGAAGTGAGGGACCATGAGCAAGTCAAAATTAAGAATAAGGTAAAACAGAAAGGCAGAGAAAGAGATGAAGAAACCAATGAGAAGTTTTAAAAAAGAAAAAGTAGACAAAGAGAGAATAACCAAATTATGCTTATGCAATATTTGATTTAGGAGGTCCCTAAAACTGCCTTAAGAATAATTCTTAAGTCCAATTTCCTTGAGGTAAGAGTGTCATATCAATGACTTTACTAGAATTCCACAAGACTCTATTTCATTTTTGGCCACAAAAGTTCTTATGATAATTCCCCATCCTTTATGTTAGCCCTTGTGAGGGTGAAATGTGCTCCACAGAGGAAGAACATGCCCAATCATAAAGAAGCCCAGGAGTCACTATGGTTAGAACAATGGAGAGATTACAGATTGGATCTTGTGTGATATTCTTACAATCATAAGTCATCATTTTCTCCATCTGAGAACAAAAATCTTATCTGAAAGGAAATCTTTACCCAGAAATGCTAAAAATTAATGATAATACCAATAGACTCCCTTTAGTGATTAATTCACCCAAACACTGAGTAACTACTACATTCAAGACAGAAAAAAAAATTTTTTTAATGAGCCCTTCTTCACCCAAAGATGGTTTTCTAATAAAGTAATCTGCATTTCCTAACATGGATAGATATTCTAAGATGTATAATTGGCTGGGCACGGTGGCTCACACCTGTAATCCCAGCACTTTGGGAGGCAGAAGCAGGCAGATCACTGGAGCTCAGAAGTTCGAGATAAGCCTGGCCTACATGGTGAAACTCCGTCTCTACTAAAAATACAAAAATCAGCCAGATGTGGTGGCACACACCTGTAATCGAGGTACTCAAGAGGCTAAGTGGGTGACAGAGTGAGATTCTGTCTCAAAAAAAGAAAAAAGATGTATACTCAAGAGGAAACAGCAAATTCTAAGAATGTGTATACACATACACACACACACACACACAGAGTATGGTACCATTTTTGTAAAACAAATTTAAAGAATGTTTGTATATGCTTAGAAAGAAGTCTAGATAGATAAGCAAACTGTTCCCTCTAGAGGTAGTGATATGTATATATGCATGTATGTATTGTTTTTACATATAAGCAGTCCAAACATAAAGGAATCCTGAGTCATTTTAAAATGGCATGATTATTGTAATGTTTTATACAGTTTTATTTTTGTTAGTTTTCATGCTATTTTTAAAGGCATAAATTAACTCTGGCATATTCAAATAATAAAATTTCAATTAATACCAAAAAAGGAATGGGTTTGAAAGTTATATCACGGTGATTTTGCAAATTACAACTTTTTTTAACCAGTTAATACAGTCAATACCACATTATCTGTGTAGTAAAGGTGAATATGGTTCTAAAACTAATACAAAAAAACTACATACCAAATTTGAACTCACATTTAAATAAATCTCATTCTGGTAGTCTTAAAAATCATTACATAAAATAGTGAAAATATCCCTTAAAATATCCTACTATCCAATTTTCCTATCCTGTCCCTGATCAACAATTCTGCATATTATTCCACACTGGGAATGGGCATCAACACCTTCCCAGACTAGGAAATAAAAAATGTGCTGATTATACCTAGGGCACAGAGTAATCCCAAATGGCTGTAAATTTGCAGATACAGATGCTTGAAAGCTGCTCTGCAAGACTGTTCAGTAAGATAAAGAATCTGAATAAGTAAATACACTTGAAGAGAAAGAAAGGTAAGTAGAGGAAAAAAACACCCCAAATCTGGGTTGAGAAAGATCCATGGGGATGAGAAAGACCCATCCCCATTATTCAATTACCTCCCACCAGGTCCCTCCCACAATATGTGGGAATTATGGGAGCTACAATTCAAGATGAGATTTGGGTGAGGATACAGCCAAACCATATCATGGTGCTAAGGGATGGGCTTGTGGCAAAAGTAATATTTGTAGGAAGGAATTTGAGACATAAAGAAAAGGGCTGGGTATGACAGTGTCATGAAAGAGCCTGCCAATTCATATTTCAGTGATTCAACCCATGACTAAAAGAATCAGGGTTTTTTTCATTATTTTTTCAGGGAAATAATGTGTTACATTTTTGGTAAATATGGTAACTTCTTATGACATACCCTTCACAAGTCTCATATGTTGGCCAGTTAGCCTACTAAACAGTAGAAACTCAGACAGTTACGTAAAAGAAGAAATAAAGAGATGAGGCCAGGTGTGGTGGCTCATGCCTACAATCTGAACACTTTGGGAGGCCAAGGTGGAAGGATAGCTTGAGCCCAGGAATTTGAGACCAGCCTGAACAATGTACTGAGACCTCATAAAAAAAAATCAGCCAGGCGTGTTGGTGCACACCTATACTCCCAGGTATTCAGAGGCTGAGGTGGGAGGATCACTCGAACCAAGCAGTTTGAGACCAGTCTGAACAGTGTAGTGAGACCTCGTTCTCTACTGAAAAAAAAAAAATCAGTTGGGCATGGTGGTACATGCCCACAGTCCCAGGTGGGAGGATCGCTTGAATCCAGGAGATTAGGCTGCAGTCAGCTATAATCACATCACTGTACTCTAACCTGGGGGACAAAGTGAGAGTGTATCTTTAAAAAAAAAAAAAGAGAGATGATATACATCTCTGTTTAGGAATAATTATTTTAAGCTTAAAAGGGATTGACTTTTAATTTAAGCCAGATTAAAGAAAGATTCATTTCATCCCTAAGTAAACTTTTTAAAGTAAAAACAAACAAGACTTCTCCAAAATTGAGTCTGACTTAAAAGATAGGTTTAAGTAGATGACCACTTACCACCTAGCTCACAATAGCTATGGGCAATGGACAACCACAACTTAACTAGCTCCTAACTGGCAGAAACAAATTTAGAATAGGTCTAGGGAAACTCCTGTAATCAACTTCAGAAAAGGGTCAATTTTAATAGAGGTCAAAACTTAAACTAACTTTTAGAAAAAAGAAAAAAAAACTTCATCAATCTCAACTGGCTAAAGAGTGTAATCAATAACAAAAATTCTTAAGTTTCATGGTTGACAAGAATTTGGCAGCTATTTTGCCTGTAATCATCTCAAAGAAGAAACATCATTGATATCAACTGTCTCATTCTACTCTTTGGCAATCATCTACATAAATATATTGGTGTACCTTTTGGATACTCTGATGAGATGGTCAAAACCACTTAGCCCTAAAAGCCATAGAACTTACTTACTGCTTGTTATGAAGCACATTTTCAATGAGAGTCCCAAGACATTCCAATAATTCTAAAATCTTACTAACTGCGTAGGAGCTGCTCCACCTGCTCCAGAAAATTTTAATGCAAATCCCAAAGTTATAATACCAAGTGTTCTTGCCGAAACTGTTGGAGCACCAACTGCAGAGAACAACATAATATTAACTATTACCCTTTATTTCAAAAACAGTGAGAAATTTATATAGTCTTTTTCATCTGAAGAATCCTTTAGAAACCTTTGGTTAAACTTCAAAACACCATGGTCAATCCATTTATATGAAATGTTCAAAAAAGGCGGATCTATGGAGATGGAAAACAGATTAGTGGTTGTCTGTGGCTGAGGGATCTTATTGGAATGATGGAAATGTCCTAAAACTAAATATGGTGATGGTTACACAATTCAATAAACTTACTAAAATCATTGGATTGCATACTTAAGTAAGTTAATCTTATGATGTGTAAGTTATAATTCCTTAAAGTTAATTAAAAAATATTGTGGTCCCGATATCTTTTCATTATGTAGGCAAGGACATCAGAAGAAGAAAAGTGGGGGAACCTGTCCAAAGTCAGAGAGCAAGTTTTTGACTGAATATGGAATTAATTCAATAATTTTAACTCCAAACCTTGGACATGGTCATATTCATGAGCTCTATCACAGTTGAGAAGGATACTGTTTACATATATCAAAAGGATTCCAGAATCATAGTCATGTCTCAAAACTGAAATCTAAGTGCTATATAACTCCTGTCATAACCAATCTTAACTAATGTCTAACTATGCCAATAGCAGAAGAGGATGGGGATGGTTAATTGAGCACTATTCATTCCCAGTTAAGCATCAAGTATTTTCTGCCTAGTTATATTCCCAGAAATGGAGACAATCTTACTATCATAGAGCTGGAGAGGGGGGCTATTACAGCTAGGATTACAATACAACAAAATTTAATGATGAACATTATGACATTGTAAAGAAGATACCTTAAAATAAGTCAGTTTATAGAAATCTGTAAGAAAGAATTGCCTAAGGCATACAAAATTCAGTATTTTCTTTTCTTTCTGTCTTTCTTTCTTTTTAATTTAATTTAATTTAATTTTTTTTTTTTTGAGACAGGGTCTTACTCTGTCACCCAGGCTAGAGTGCGGTGGTGCAATTTTGGCTCACTGCAGCCTTGACCTCCTGGGCTCAAGCAATCCTCCCACCTAAGCCTCCCCAGTAGCTGGGACTACAGGCATGCACCACTATGTCCGGCAATTTTTTATTACCTTTTGTAGAGACAGGGTTTCGTCATGTTGTCCAAGCTGGTCTCAAACTCCTAGGCTCAAGCAATCCACCTGCCATGGCCTCCCAAAGTGCTGGGATTACAGGCAATGAGCCCTGAGCCTGGCCTGAATTTAATATTTTCAACTTTTGCTATTACTATACTAATGGAAAATGTGTAAGCAAGAAGTTGGGGTTACAAGATAATATCTCACCTCTCAGCTCAAAGCACCCAGCTAGATGGTCCTCTTCAGGGGAAGAGGTCACAAGACATCACACAATGTCAACTAGAACCCCAAAACTACAGCTGGTCCTTGGTCATGTTCCACTTCTGATCAGTAAAATGTAAGGACCACAAACCAGGTCGATATTGAAAAATACACTACAGCAAGGCTCCAACATTTATTTCCCATTTTATCTTAGTAACATGGATAATAAGGGCTTCTTCCCTTCAGACATACTTGGCAAAACTCCCACTCTGCGTATTGTTAACAACTTCAAGAAGTTGTTTCAAAATATTACAATACTAATAAATCGTATGCTTAAAGTTAGCATTTTAAGCTATAATAACCATGTTAATACAAAAAAAAATTCACAGTTAAAGCCATGACAATTAGGTTCTTAAGCAAAGCTACTATTGATATCAGCAATTATAAATGGGTTCAAGAATAATGATAATTTCTGAGATACAGGAGATCTGTAGCTTATCCTGGCAAATTGAATAAGGTATCCTCATGCGAAATAACAGTATTTTCTTTGGAATTGGTAACTTACATGAGAACCCAGTACCAGCAGTGGAGGTAAAAACATTTGATACTGAGTTAAACTGCATGGTGCTTGAACTAGTGGTGGTGGCAACAGTAGCTGCTGGAGCCAAACCTAAAATACAAAAAAAAAAAAAGAAAAAAAACGGAAAAATATGTCACCAAAAATAATTTTTCAAAGTAAAACACCATTATAACAAGGTTCATTAATATGGAGAAATAAAAACAAAGCAAGGAAAAGCAGGTATCCTGAAACCTAATCAATAAGACAGAGTAAAGGCTTGATTTAAAAAAAAAAAAGTTCTTTGTACTACTTTAGTATAGCCAGTCTTCTAGCACCATCATAACAAAGAAATTCTACTTTACTGATAAAGTAGTCCTAAGAGGGGGGATCCACTTCCAGAACTGCAGCATAAAAGTCCCATGGACCCATTCCCAAGTAAATCCATAGCCAGAAAAAAGCATTTTTAAAAAAATCAGAAATGGCTGAATATTGTTCTAAGAGTCCATAACAAATGAAGAAACATTTACTCAAGAAAATCTGCTAAAACTCAGTAATCTAACAATGACAGTCTATGGCATATGAGCCACAAAATACTCCTTTCCTTCCACTATTCCCTTGCTTACCTTGATGGAAGCTACTCTCCAGAGAGGGGTGGCCAAAATTGGCCTCCCTCTGCCCCCAGCTCCCAACCAAGGAATACAGTATCCCAATGGGAGGGACAGGTAGCCAGCATCTCTTACCACCTCCAACACAGAGATGAAAGGGTGAAATTCCTGTTGAGTACACCTAAGAGTTCAGGGGTTCCCTTCCTTTACTCACAGGTGGAGGTTCTACCCAAAGCAGAGAAGGCTGAGAATACTGAGGCCCCAATCACCCTCACCCTGATTGTCCCACCCCAGTTCACTTGCAGGGTTAAGGTCCACGCCTGAAGAGGTAAGCAAGGCCAGTGGCTAATGCCATTGCCCAGTACCCAAAGGACTGGCTGAACGATTCTGCCCAGGGATAAAGCCATTCAGAAGAACAGAGAGCTCCTAAGCCATCCTCAAAAGAACTGACTTTATCTGAAACAGAGTTTGAGGACATTCAAGCCCAAAACCTTTGGGTGGTAAACAATCAAGAGGAAGCAGGTAGCTTTATGAGAATAACAATTTAGGGTGTAAGTTGGTTAGTTTATCAGAGATAACCAGGGAAAAAGAAAGCTGAAAAGAGCCATCCTGAAATCGGAAGAATTAAGTACTGATATACGCTAAAACATGGATGAATCTTGAAAACATTATGCTAAATGAAAGAAGCCAGACCAAAAAAAAATGTCTCATATTGTGAAATTCTATTTCTATGAAATGCCCAGAATAGGCAAATCCATAGACAGAAAGTATGTTAGTGATTTCCAGGGGCTGGGAGGAAGGGGTAATGAGGAGTGACTGCTAATGGGTACAGGGATTTTTGTGTGGTGATGAAAATGTTCTCAAATTACATAGTGGTGATCATTGTACTATATTTAAAATCACGGAATTGTATACTTTAAAATAATAAATTTTAAGATATGTGAATTATACCTCAATTATGCTATTATTTAAAGAACATATTATCATCTCAATAGAGTCAGAAAAAAGCATTTGATAAAATCCAATACCCTTTTGTGGCAAAAACACTCAACAAATTAGGAAGAGAAGGGACCTTCCTAAACAGGCTAAAGGGCATTAACAAATAATCTACAGTAACATCACACTTAATGGTGAAAGACTAAATACTTTTCCACTACCATCAGAAACAAAACAAGGATGTCTGCTCTAGCCACTTCAATTCAACAATACATTGAAAATTCTAGCCAGGACAGTAGGCAGGAGAAAGAAATAAAAGGCATGAGGATTGAAAAGAAAGAAGTAAAACTATCTCTATTCATAGATGACATGATCATAAATACAGAAAATTCTAAGAAATCCATTAAAAAATCTACTAGAACAATAAACAAGTTGAGCAAGGTTGCAAGATACAAGATTCATGTGTAAAAATAAATTACATTTCTATATTATGACAATGAACAATACAAAATGAAACAATATAAAAATGAAAGAAAGTAAGAATATAATTCCAGCTCAGAAAGAATGAAATACTTAAGGAAAATTTTCAAATTACATGATGTACACAAAAATATGAAACATCATTAAAAGAAATTAAAGACATTCTAAATAAATAAAAAGACCTCATGTTGATGGATCAAAAGACTTAATATTGTTAATATAATGTGATAGACAGAAAACTGGTCCCCAAAGATGGCCTAATATCCAGAACCTGTGAACATACTGCCTTACTTGATAAAAGGGACTTTACAGATGGGATTAAGGTTAAATATCTTGAGATTATCCTGAATTATCCAGGTGACAAAATTTAATGACACCAATTCTTTAAAGTAGAGAACCTTTCCAGGATATGATCAGAGGTAGAAGTGACTATAAAACAATGGTCAGAAAGATACAAAATTGCTTATACAAATGGCCAATAAAGCACATGAAAACACGCTCAATATTCTTAGACATTAGAAAACTGCAAATAAAAGCCATAATGAGATACTACATTGTACCCATTAGGATGGCTATAATCGAAAAGATAGATCAAGTGTTGAGAATGTGGAGAAATTGGAAATCTCATACACTGCTGTTGGAAATGCAAAATGTTGCACCTCTATGGAAAACTGTCTGGCATTTCCTCAATGGGCTTACAGAGTGTTACCATATGACCCAGCAATTCTACTCTTAGGTATATATACGCCAAAAACAGATGAAACATATAGCCACACAAAAACATATATATGAATATTCATAGCAGTATTATTCAAAATAGACAAAGGGTAGAAACAACCCAAATGCCTATTAACTGATGAATGGATGAATAAAATACAGTATATCCATACAATAGAATTGTATTTGCCATAAAAGAAAAAGTAGTAATACATGCTGCCACATGAATGAGCTTTGAAAACACACTAAGTGAAAGAAGCTAGTCACAAAAGACTGAATAATATATGATTCCATTTATAAAAAATATATTATTCCATTACAGAGACAAAATGTAGATTAGTGGTTGCCAAGGAATGGAGAAAGGAGGAATGGGCAATGACTGCTAATAAGTAGAGAGTTTCTTTTGGGGATGATGAAAATATTCTAATATGGCCTGTTGTAATGGTTGCATAGCTCTGTGAACCACTGAACTGTACATTTTAAATGGGTGAACTGTACAGTATGTGAGTAATAAATGGAGGCATGGAATAAATTTTCAGAAAACAGATTACCTGCCTCTTTAAAAATAAAACTATAAAACTGGAGAAATCAATGCATAAAGACACAAATAAGATTAATGAGTTACTTGAAAGCAAAGTTCATATCTTTTCTTCCTCACTATAGATCAATGCACATGGCACATAAGAGTAATTGTTCCATAAATGTTTCTGCTGAATTGAACCAACTTTTTCTAGACTCTAACACATAATTACAGATATTCTATTTCACCTTTAAAAGGAAAAGTGCTTAATAAGTAACTGCACTTGCATATATTACTGCCTGCATTCAACTGTCGAGCAATTCATGGTGACAAATGAGGTAAGACTCCGCTATCCAAAATATCTACGTTCTCTGGGGGTGAAAGGGACAGAGAGATGCGGGGAAGGAATTGGAAACTTTACTGCATACAAAAATGACATAGAATTTATACAGTACAATATCCCCCTGCTTCATTTGGGAGAAGAACCATATGTATACTTTAAAAAAAATAACCAATTGTATAGCAAAGGCATTTATATTTACAATTCATTACCTACCTGAGAGATTGAATTTTAAAAATGGGTTTCATTGCTACTTCAATTTTTTTCATTTGAAATTGCATATTCATGTCGTCTGCCCATTTTTTCATCAAAGAATACTGTTTTATTACTGACATTTTAAAATCTTATTTTAAACTTACATAGATATATTGCATAATGGGAGGTTGGGCTTCTAGTGTACCTATCACCCAAATAGTGAATACTGTACCCAATAGGTAATTTTTCAGTCTTTACTCTCAACCCCAACTCTCCCCTTTTGGAGTCCCTAGTGTTTATTATTTTCATCTTAATGTCCATGTATACCCACTGCTTAGCTCCCACTTATACATGAGAACATGCAATATTTGATTGGCTATTTCTGAGTTACTTCACTTAGGCCTCTGGCTCCATCTGTGATATTACAAAGGACATGATTTCATTCTTTTCTATGGCTGCATAGTCCAATCAACCACCTATGGACATTTAGGTTGATTTCATGACTTTGCCATTGTGAACAGTGCTGCAATAAACATATAAATGCATATGTCTTTTTTATATACTGGTTTCTTTTCCTTTGGGTAGATATCCAGCAGTGGGACTGCTAAGTCAAAAGGTAGTTCTATTTTAAATTCTCTGAGAAATCTCCATATTGTCTTCCACAGAAATTGAGATAATTTACATTCCCACAAATGCCATTACTGATTTTTAATAAAAGTGTATATCAAAGCTATTTATTTTGTCATATGTTGCAATAATTCCTGTACCACAGTTTGCCATTTAGTTTTTATTTTATTTTTTATGTAGTCAAGTCTTTCTATCATTTTTTTCTCTGGTCTATTTCTCCATATCATAGTCTATGTCTTTATATCATGTTTCAAAAGATTTTTCTCTTAAACATATGAAAAGGTGTTCAACCTCATTTTTAAGAGAAAATTACATATTATAACTACATTGAGAATAATTTCATTAAACAAATGGCAAAAAGCCAAAAACTAAACACACTCTGTTAAATACACCGTAACGAAGCAGGTAGCCTCACAGGTTCCTGCTGGGATAAATTGGTACAATTATGGGAAACAAGTGGTCAGTGTTTTAAAAAGTACAAATGCATCTATCTTTTGAACCTGCAATACTTTTTCTGGAAATTTATCCACAAAAATATACTTGCATATCTGTAAAGTGACATGTAAAATGATATCCATTGCATCACTGTATTAGTAAAGGATTATATAAACAACCCAAATGTCAATCAGGAAGGGACTGGATATATAAATTATAGCACATCCAGAGCATGGAATACTATAATCCTATAAAAAAATATTGAGGAAAAACATACTGAGGAAGCTCTCTGTATACTGACTAATGTGAAAACATTCCAAATGTGTAAAATCAGTGGATAAAGTTTTTAAGTTTAAAAAGCAAGGTACAGAATGGTGTATAGAGTATACCACTTATATCACAAAAGGCAGAGGACTAAGAATACGTATTTTTTTCTCAACTAACTCATGAAGAAGCTCTTGAAAGACATACACAATTACAGTGGTTAACTGAGTATGGGAAAGGGGCAGGAGTAATACAGATGCAGATGGGCAATAGTATACCTATTTGTGCTATTTATAATTTTATTTTTGAATCATTTGACTATATTATTTTAAAGTCATATATAAATGGTTATCACCTCAACTCCAGAAATATTATTTTTACATATTTTCATATTCACCTATGCTTTCAAAAAATTTATGGTTTCTCTCCCTTTCTTTCCTTCCCTTCCTTCCTTCCTTCCTTCCTTCCTTCCTTCCTTCCTTCCTTCCTTCCTTCCTTCCTTCCTTCCTTCTTTCTTTCTTTCTTTCTTTCTTCTTTTCTCTTTCTTTTTTTTTTTTTTTTAGGTGGAATCTCGCTTTGTCACCCAGCTGGAGTGGTGCAGTGGCGTGATCTTGGCTCACTACAACCTCTGCCTCCTGAGTTCGAGTGATTTTCCTGCCTCAGCTTCCCTAGTAGCTGGGACTACAGGCATGTACCACCATGCCTGGCTAACTTTTTTTCTGTATTTTTGCTCTTGTTGTTGGTTTTTAGTAGAGACGGCTTTCACCATGTTGGCCAGGCTGGTCTTGAACTCCTGATCTCAAGTGATCCACCCACCTCGGCCCCCCAAAGTGCTGGGATTACAGGCATGAGCCACTGCGCCCAGCCATGGTTTTACTTTCTACCTTAAGTAACCAAGGACTTCTTTCAGTTAATTTTTGTAGGTAAAATTCATCCCATTACCCACAATAACTGGTTAGCCAGATAATTGCAATTCACTTATTCACTACTCTATTCTCTATCTCACAAATTTGAAATGTCACCTCCACAAGCACAGGCTTGTTTCTGTAGGGTACTTTTAAATATTTCACTGGTTTTTCTTTCTATCCCTGTTCCATACCAGAGTTTCAATTATTATGGCACTAGAATTTTTAAATTTTTGTTACACAGTATTTTAAATTTACAGGAAAATAAATTTATAATAATTTTCACATATTTTCTTGCAAGTACTCATGACTTTCCTAAGAAAAAAAAATAGAAACGGCTACTCTCATGCATTTATTCCCCCACATAAACTGTGAAATCTTGTCAAGTCCTTCCTTCCTTTCCTTCCCCCAAAGATTATCATTATGGTTTTACAAGAATTGCATTAAATGTATAGATTAATTCAAAGATAAATGACATCTTTATCTTCTGTGCATCCAGTGGGTCTTTTCATTTATTCACATCCTCTTTTACATTTATCAGTAAAATTTTGTGGTTTGCTTCATTTAAGTCATGCACATTTTGAAAGTTTATTCCTATGCATCTCATACTTTTGGCTGAAATTGTTAATGAGATCTTTCTCCATTATATTTCCCAACTGCTATTGCTAAAACATGGGAAAGCTATTGACTTTTGTATTATTTATTTTGTAACTGGTCATATTACTGCTGAAACCTCTTTACTATTTCTAATTAAATTTATACTTGATTTATGCTCATATTTCAAAATTTTGATCATCTGTACTAGACATTGGCATTATTTCAGGAGCCTGACCTTAAATCACATACCTAGAGGTAACTAGGGAAACAAATACCACTTAGTATGATTTGCTTTTAAGTTAAATGAATCTTAGAAAAGGATTTAAGAGACAAAAATCACAGCTTCCTAATCATAGGACAAGATCAGAGTTGTTCTACATTACCAAATAATGCTTTGTTATGAGAGACTGTACTGTGCCCTGTAGGATGTTCAGCAGCATCCCTGGGCTCTGATGCCAGTAGCATCTCCCTTGTCTTGACAACCAAAAACGTCTCCAGATATGACCAAAATTCCACCATGGTGGGGCCAACTGTCTTCAGTGGAGAACCACTGAACTAGAAGAAGGGTTCAATACCACAATTCCCTCCATCTAGCGCTACAAGGATCCCAAAATCAGCCTTAATTCATTTATGTTTAAGAACATAAGAAAATGCCAACTATCTTAAAAAATAGTATGGCATAGAAAATAGCAATTTTTTTTAACAGAACAAAGGAAGTATCTTTATACTACAAGATTGAGGGGGGGACATGCTACAGTAGCAAGAATGGTGATACTAGAACAAGAAGAAACAGATCAACAGAACAGAATAGAATGTCTAGAAGCAGAGTCAACCCTATACAATAATTTGGTGTATCAGGAAGGCATCAACTTCAATTAATAGAGAAAGAAAATCTATTTAACAAAACAAAATGGTTCAATTCACTAATCACTTAGGGGAAAAAACAAAGATTCTTACAAATCTAAAACACAAAATAACCAAAAAAATATTGAGATGGAAAGGCCTATAAGAATAAGCCTTGAGAGAACCCCTAAAAATAAAAGCTTTGACAACATAATAACTAAAATCTTAGGCTAAGTGAGGTGGCTTATGCCTGTAATCCCAGTGCATTGGGAGGCCAAGTAGGGAGGATCATTTGAGACCAGAAGTTCAAAACCAGCCTGGGCAACAAAGCAAAACCTTGTCTCTAAAAAGAAAAATATTAGCCAGGCATGGCAGCATGTGCCTGCAGTCCTAGCTACTGTCCTGTCCGAGATAGGACAATCACTTGACCCCAGAAGTTTGAGGCTGCAGTAAACTATGATTGTGCCACTGCACTCCAGCTTGGGCAACAGAGTGAGACTGTGTGTCTAATTAATTAAAATCTTAAAGACTCCCATTTCAGAGCACATGGATTAGCTGTACTTTTCCCTCTTCTTCCCACTAGATACAACTAAAACTCCATGGTATTACATGTAAAATAGACATAAGAAGGCCAGGAGTGGTGGCTTACACCTGTAATCCTAGCACTTTAAGAGGCTGAGGTGGGAGGATCACTTGAGGTCAGGAGTTCAAAACCAGCCTGAGCAACCTAATGAGATCCTGTCTGTTTTTTTTTTTTTTTTTTAAGAGAAAAAAGTAAAATAAAATAAAAAATAAATAAACCTAAGAAGATCCTGAAAGGTGGAGAGAAGAAGGCAAACCGGCTAGGGATTCCAAGACCAAAGGAACAATATGCTGTTGAGTTTCCCAGGTTTTCTATTTGCCTCATATTTCCCAGGCTTGGAGTTGAATAGGCTGGTAAATCAGAAATGCCAATGGGTATAAACTTTTCAAAATTCCCTAACAAA
This sequence comes from Plecturocebus donacophilus, assembly GCA_004027715.1. Taxonomy (NCBI): domain Eukaryota; kingdom Metazoa; phylum Chordata; class Mammalia; order Primates; family Pitheciidae; genus Plecturocebus; species Plecturocebus donacophilus. The sequence continues at coordinate 107,948 of PVKP010002000.1, forward strand.
AAAGTCTGCTTTTTTTTTTTTTGAAACAGAGTCTCTCCCTGTTGCCCAGGCTGGAGTGCAATGACACGTTCTTGGCTCACTGCAACCTCCACCTCCCGGGTTCAAGTGATTCTCCTACCTCAGCCTCCCAAGTAGCTGCAATCACAGGCGTGCGCTACCATGCCTGGCTAATCTTTTGTATCCTTAGTAGAGACAGGGTTTCACCATGTTGGCCAGGCTAGTTTTGAACTCCTGACCTCATGATACACCCACCTCAGCCTCACAAAGTGCTGAGATTACAAGTGTGAGCCACCACGCCCAGCTGAAAGTCTGCTTTTTTTAGATGAAGGACAAGGAAAGGGGTAGCCTAGCAAGTCAGAAAACTTTTAGACAATAACTACTCTAACTATAACCAACCACCACAGAAAAATCTGTGTTCCTATCCCCACTATGCTAGCAAACACCAAGTGGAGAGCCTAGACATCCAACCTCATGAGGCTATAATAAGGCATCCCAACACCCTCGCCAGGGTGGTGTCAAAGAAGGCCAAATTCAAAGCTAGGTTTTTCATTCCTACCAGCAATTAATGAACTCCATCTTCAACTTGTCAGCAGAAACCATGTTGGGGGCAGGAATCCCTGCTCCATCTAGCAGTAACTTGCAGACCCTCACCTCAGGTGTCCACCGAGCCCAAGTATGGAAACTGAAGTGCTACTCCCATTCTGTAATAAAAAGGTAGCACCTTTCACCCCCTTCCAGAACAATGTGGAATAAAGCCAATCACAGCAAAAATTTTAAAAAAGGTTTAAATCAGAGTCTCATAACAATATGAGAATATCTAGGCTTCAATTTAAAAATGACAAAGATGTTAAAGCATTCATGATAAAAAATTCATCAACAAGCAATTATAAACACACCTACAATAAATGAAAAAAAAAACAGACTCAGCACAAAAAAAGAAGAAAGAAAACAAGAAAGTCTTGGTAAAGAAACAGAAGTTATAAAGAAACAAGTAGAAATGTTAGAATGAAAAATTTATAATAGATGAAATGCAAAGGTTGGTAGAAGGACCCAGCAGTAGAATAGAGGGAGAGTACAGAAATAAGAATCAGTGAACTGGATGATAGAATAATAGAAATTATCCAATTCAAACAACAGGGAAAAATAGACTGAAAAAAAAATTAACAGAGCATCAGGTCCTGTGGGACTATAATCAAGGACCTAACATTCATGTCATCAGAGACAAGAAGAGAAAAGGGGTAGCGCTAAAAAAGAAATAACAGCTGAAAGAAAAAATAGGTGAAAATGTCCAAATTTGGAAAGAGACATAAATGAACAGACTCAAGAAGCAGGGTGAACCCAAAAATGATAAACACAAAGAAATTTATACAAGGACACATAATAATTAAACTTCTGAAAACTAAAGACAAAGAAAAAAACTTGAAAGCGTAACAGAAAAATGGCATCTAACCAAGAAAGAAAAGACTATTGAAATGACAGAGGATTTCTCATCAGAAAACAGGAAAGCAAGAAAGAAGTAGCCCAATACTTTTCAAGCACTTAAAGAAAAGAACTGCAACTCAGACCTAACAAGAATATCCTCCAGAAAAAAGAGAGGAAATCAAGATATTGAGAGATGAAGGACAGCTCAGAAAATATGTTGCCAATAGACTACCATAAAAGAATGGCTAAACGAAGTTATTAAAACAGAAAGGAAATTATAAAAGAAGGAATCTTGGAACCTCAGGAAGTAAAAACAACAAATAAAAGCAAAAATATGAGTAAATACAACAGGCTTTCCTTCTCATCTTTAATCTTCTTAATCATGTTTGAAAGTTGAAGCAAAAATTATAACCCTGCCTGGTATGGTTATAAATATATGTAGAGGAAATACTTAAGACAATTACATTACAAATAGGAAAGGGTTAAGGGACATACAGGGAGGAGCAGTTTTTAGACTTCACTCAAACTGGTAAAATGACAATGCCAGTAGACTGTGATAAGATATGTATACTGTATATAATATCTAGAGTGACAGTAAAAGCTATACAAAAAGGTACTCTCAAAAACACTATAGATAAATCAAAATGGAATTCTAAAAAATGTTAAAGTAACCAATAGGAAGGCAGAAATGGAAAACAGAAATGAAAACTATAATTCAAAAATGACAGACTTAAGCCCTAATACAGCAATACAATAATTATAGTACATGTAAATAGCCTATACATACCAATTAAAAATTGGTAGAGTGAATTAAAAACACATCTTAAGTACATGTTGTCTGTAAGAAAGTCACTACAAAAGTAATGATATAAGTAACCTGAGAGTAAAAAGATAGGAAAAAAATATACCATGCAACATTAATCAAAAGGGAGTGAGGAGTAGATAAATTATTATCAGACAAAGTAGACTTCAGAGCATAGAAAATTACCATAGACAAAGGATATTTACATAATAATAAAAGGGCCAATCCTCTAAGAAGTCTTAGTAATCATACGTGTATGAACCAAACAACAGTGCTTCCAAATATGCAAAGCAAAAACTGATGAAACTTACAGAGAAATTCACTATTACACAGAGATTTCAATAACCCTCTCTTACTAATTTATAGAACTAATCAGAAAATTAGCAAAGATACAGAAGAACTCAAAAACATCATTAACCTTCAGGATCTAATTGACACTTATAGAACACTTCACCCAACAAAGTAGAATACACATACTTTTCATTTTAAAAAATAGAAACTGGTGCTCCCAGTCTGAGGTGTGCCTCCACCAATGAAAGAGAAACCTGAGTAGCAGAGGAGGGAGCAGAGCCAAAAGCAAAAGGAGTGGATGTTGTCACCTCATGTGACAGGGTATTGCTTGTTACAGCACTAGTAAGAGTGTTGGCACCTACCCCCAAATCCCCTGTAATCACTGTAGGTTGTGTGGAAGTAGTGTTGCCCAAGTTTTTTAATTTTTGTGAGTATATAGTAGATGTATATCGTTATGTTTACATGAGACATTTTAATACAGGCATATTCTAAATAGGAAAAAGGAAACAAAATCAACATAATAGTTATCCAACATATTAAATGGCAGCTAGATACCACGACTCCTGTGAAATTAAGTTTTAAACGTGAAGGTTTTGTTCTACAGGTTATTTCATCTCAATACAGAAAGATAAGCAGCTATTAATATAGGAATACATGTAGAGAGCTCCATATTTCTCCTTAATGGATAAAGGTTACATAATTTGATCCACCTTAAGGAGAAAAACGTTTTAAAATGTTTCAACAGGGAAAGAGTAGTTCAGAAAATTTTATCTTCAGTAGAAACAAAAAGACTTACACTTCCTCTTTCTGCCAGTCCAGCACTTTATTAAACAACGTAAGTTTTTGTTTTTCACTCGAAATCAAACTAGAAGTATCCTTTTAATAGAATTTTTAGAGATTTTTAATCTTTTATTCATACTAACCTTCAGAAAAGTTTAGAAATTTTTTAATGTATTTCATAACCCATGACAAAATACTTCAATATGTAAATTAATTCTTCTAAGAAAGATTATTTAGCATTCAATTACAAGTTATTAGATAACTATGACAGGATGAAGGAGAATTCCAGAGGGAATACTCTAGCTTTCACCAGGTTCCCAGGTGCTACTAAAAGACATGAGGCTATCAGTGCTACGAAAACACAAGTAGATTTACCTAAAAAGGTACAAAATGAATATCTCCTTTAAAATTCTGAGATGCAGGAGGGAAAACTATATAATTAAGTTTATTACAATGATACATAGAAAAGGAACTCTCTAAAGATTCACTTATTCAGCACGTAGCCTAATTTCAAGATGATACATTTCCAAAACTCAGTGAGTACTCCTCCTATGGTCCACATAAAATGAAGGGAGACCACAGATCAGAATTTAATGTGCCTTGTGCCTCAAATCTGAGATGCCTTCAATTTGGCAGACTATCTTGGGAATAAATAGCATAATTCCAAGTATATTTTTCTTTTTGAGATAGGGTCTTGCTCTGTCACCCAGGCTGCAGTACAGTGGTGCGATCATGGCTCACTGTAGTCTTGACCTCCCAGGGTCAGGCAATCCTCCCACTTCAGCCTCCGTAGTAACTGGGACTAGAAGCACATACTACCATGCCTGGCTAATTTTTTGTGTTTTTTGTAGAGATGGAGTTTTGCCATGTTACCCAGGCTGGTCTCAAACTTCTTAGCTCAAGCAACCCATCTGCTTCACCCTCTCAAAGTGCTGGGATTACAAACATGAACCACCGTGCCTGGCCACAAATAGTTGATTTAGAAACAGCATACCATTTATTTACCTAGTTTGTCTCTCGGAGACAAATACTTTTGTATCCACTAAAAAAATCAGAAACTGTATTGCTCTTACCCTAAGAAAAATCCACTTCCTACTGGGCCAGGAGTTGACAATAACTGGTGTTCCAGAAGTGAATCCTGTAGTCTGTGTAGCTGGAGCTGGATGTGAATAAGCCAGTGGAAGACGAAGATGTACTTGCAACTAATTGGGACAAAATCCTCAAATTAAACCCTATTATACCAGGTGTAGAGAAAATAAACCCTGTAGTGGAAGTAGTCACTGCTGTTTTCGCAGAGCCGAAAAATGAACCCACCTGTGAAGTTCCTCTAAAATTAAACCTGTTCAGGACTCCAAACCCTAAAAGAGGATAAGAGAAGAATGGGGAAAAAAATTAGCACTCTTAATGAGACCTCCAAGAAAAGACGATGGACAGAAGCTACACTGGAGTTATACCCTCACACTCCAAACTTCTAGAAATACCAGTCTATAATCACTTGATAAAAACATTTTTAAAAAATACAAAGCAAAGATTTTCCAGAAAGAGGACAATTTTCGAAGTGTCAGACAGAAAGAGAAATCATATCCACGAACAGAAGTTAATGTTGCTTAGCCCAAGGTGATATCTTGAATGAGATATGTGCCTTAATAGCTGGAAATACAATGCTGAATTTGGGGTACAATTTAAGCCTACCTGGTAAGACCACAGAGTCCTGAAGCAGCAGAGACCAAGTGAAGTTTAAATCTGGGAAACATCTCCAGGAGGATGGAAAAGACATAGAGACACGTGAGAATCCCAGATTGCTACGGGAGATATGCATAGATGACTCAAATTCAACTTATCTTTGTGACGTAGAAACTTCAAGATAAGATGTTATCATGAAAACTGGCTAGGTGTTAATAAAACCTTCAAAGTCCAGGCAGGTTGCCTATGACGTTACTCAAAAGGGATATCTCCACTTCCTGGGTCACATATGGTCAAAAAAAGCCCTCCGAAGATTAACTCAGAGACAAGAATTAGAAAACATCTAAGTAAGTCATCTTTAGACCTAAAAAATGAGAGAATTCTTGTCTAAGAAATTAGAGACAAAAGTACAATCTGAATAGCATATCAAAATATATGTCTGATATGTTCAAAGAGCTCAAGAAAGAGATAGCATCCATAAAATTAAGTGAATGTGAAAAAAAGAACCAAGAGGAAATCCAAGAAACACCTATCAGTATTAGAAATAAAAATGCTCAAAAGATAGATTTAAATAATAGACTACACATAGTTGAAGAGAAAAAGAAATAGCAAATTAGAGGAGAGAACAGAAAAAAGTCTGCTCGAACCAGAGTGTAGATTAAAAAAAAAAAAAAAAAGATGGGAAAGAAGAGAGAAAGTAACAGATGAGGAGAAAGAGAAGCTCCAACATATATATCCAGAAGGAACAGAGAAGAAAAAAATAGAACGGCAAAGACAGTATTCAAAGAGTTGAAACTGAATTTCCTAGAACTGAAGAAAAATTAGTTCTGAGATTAAAAAGCCACCAAGTACAAGCAGGCAATCCCTCCTCAGCACCATACACACACACATAACCCGTTATATACAATATATTGAAACCCTATAAAGAAAAAATTCTCATAGTTACCAGAGAGAAGAAACCAAATATACCTAATAAGGAGCAACAACCAGAGTGACAGCAGGCTCTTCATTAGCAATATTAAGCGTTAGAAGACAGTGGAAAAATATCTTAAAGTGTTAAGGGAAAGATCATTGTGAAATTATATTTCTATCCCAGTCAAAATTAATAAAATGAGATGACTAAAAATTAGTTTTTAACACAGTAGCTCTGAAAGGCAATTCTAAGAAATCAGTTTCAAAAATATTTCATTAAAGCTAAGAGTTTCATTACATTATGCACCACTAAGAAAGGAAGGGGGAAAAAAGCATCAACCTGTTATAATTCCTCAAGCATGCATATACTAGAAAAATGTATAAGCAAAGTAACTTGGTTAAGATACCTCTAAAATTCACATTCAGAGTTCAATTTTTCCTTCCTTCCTTCTTTCCTTCCTTCCTTCCTTTCATCTTTCCTTCTTTCTTTCTTTTTCTTTCTTTCTTTCTTTGACAGAGTCTCGCTCAGTCACACAGGCTGGAGTGCAGTGGTGCGATCTCAGCTCACTGCAACCTCCACCTCCCGGGTTCAAGCAATTCTGCCTCAGTCTCTGAAGTAGCTGGGACTACAGTGTGCCACCATGCCTGGCTAATTTTTGTATTTTTAGTAGAGACTGGGTTTCACTATGTTGGCTAGGCTGGTCTCGAACACCTGACCTCAGATAATCCACCCACCTCAGCCTCCCAAAGTGTTGGGATTACAGGCGTGAGCCACCACACCCAGTCCCAATTGTCAACTCAAATTTCTTGACATCTTCTATGCTACCAGGACCACTGTTAAAGAAGCATTTTTAAAAAGAACTTATAAGAAAGCTAAAAGCCATTTTTGCTATGCTCTTAAGTCAACTTTGCAAATATGTACACTAGCTTCCTTTTGTCTCCCATTTCAGCATATTGATAACTAAATCTGATTTACTATCTCCTTCATTCTCTCTCCACAACCACTATTTTCTAAGAGTTAAAGGTGATCCTCCATCGTCTCAGGGATTTCTCACTCCAGTCATCCATTATGAAAGTTTTGATCCTAAAGATTTTGATATTAACTGCATGCAGTGACAACTATCATGTCACAACTGCCACCTGGCCAAAAGATATCATTCAACTGTTAGACTCATTTCCATTTCAGAGATGTTAAGGTATGAAAAAAAACATACCTCTTTAAAAAGCTGAGATAGAGCATCTTGAATACTGTTTGGTATCATGGGTATAAGAGAAAACTTTCCCCAGAGTAACTCTGAAGAATAACATTTATCTGAAATGTGTTAGTTACAATATGCTTGTTTTTAAGTCTTACACACATCTTAAAACTTTTTAAAAGTGAGCTCCAAATGGTGATTTCAACTGTAATAACTCAATCTTGGAAGGCACAGAAAGGGAGACATTATTAACTTAGAATAAGAGCATTTGCTGTATTTAGTTTTATATTCCCAAGTGTAGACCACTTTCCTGAGTTTACAAGTGCTATGTTGTTATAAATTATAATAATATAATGTTTCATAACATATAATTATTTATGTATTATGTTTTAATATACATGATAATATAAATACTGATAGAAAAATTCATTGTTGTCAAACCACGGTGGTTGTTTACCCTGTAACAGAAATTGAAAAACACTTCCAGATTTAGGTATTGTCATCAATGCTATATTGCAGACAAAAAAAAAGTTTTCTGGTAGCCATCAAAAGGTGGAATTTTTTTCCTATGCCCTTGCATTTAGGGAATTTCTATTCTTTTGGAAATAATTTAAGAATCTTCCTATTACATGCAGCACATACCTTTAATTTTTTTTCTGCCTTAGAAATTTGAGAAATAAAATAAAAAATCACTTTTTGGACTAAAAGTACATTTTTGCCACTAAAAATTTGGAATTAAAGTTTCTTGCCCTTCCACCCCATTTAGCTCTTAAATCTTTCATATCTTCAGCTTTTTTATTTTTAAATCTATTTTGCTTGACCAGTTTCTGACAAAGGTGTTTAAAAGCCTTCAATTATTATGAATTGTCAATTTCTGCTTAAAATCCCATTGCTTTTTCCTTTATATATTTCTTTCTTTTTTTCTTTTTGAGACAGAGTTTCACTCTTGTTGTCCAGGCTGGAGTGCAATGGCATGATCTCCACTCACTGCAACCTCCACCTCCCAGGTTCAAGTGATTCTCCTGCCTCAGCCTCCCAAGTAGCTGGGATTACAGGCATGCACCAACACACTCGGCTAATTTGTTTTTGTATTTTTAGTAGAGACAGGGTTTCACCATGTTGATCAGGCTGGTCTCGAACTCCTGACCTCAGGTGATCCACCCGCCTTGGCCTCCCAAAGTGCTGGGATTACAGGCATGAGCCACCACGCCCGGCCTCCTTTATATATTTCAACACTATATTGTTAGGGGCCTATATGGAGTATACAGTTAATAGAATCTTGGCAGATTTTCTTCCTTTCATCAGTGTCAAGAATCTTATTATTATTAAACTGCCTTAAATCATATTTTGTCTGACACTGATGTTGCCTCACCATTTTTCTTTAGGTTGGTATCGGCCTAGTGTATCTTTTTCTATTCCCTTGTTTTCAACCTTTCTGTGTCATTTTAAATATGGTTTTTGTAAGTAGCATAGCTGAAATGTTTTAAATCCAATCTGACAGTCTCTCAGTCAGTTTAACTTACTTACATTTATTGTAACTACTGGCACTATTGGATTTTTCTTCCATCTTACTTTGTGTTTTTTATTTGCCATACTCTATGTATCTTTTATCTTTTTCTGGATATTTGGATTGATGAGATTTTCTTTATTCTCTTAATTCTTCCCAAGCTTGGAAGTTACATATTCTAATTATATTAATTTGTATACATTCTCTTGAATTATTTGTTTTAACACAGACTTAAATTCATATTTTTTAAAACAAAGTCTGAAATTAATCAGCATTCCCTATCCTTTTTTAGCAAATAGAGACTTAGCACACTTTAGCATCCCTATGCATATCATTACTTTATTAAAAAATGGGAAACAAGTCTGTACTCCCTATCTGTGGCAATCAACAGGAATACTCTCTATCTCTGCCTTGTTGGGTTTCTCCAGACAACCTCTCTTCCTCTTCTAAGTGACCTCTCCTTATCCACACTGCCTAGCTACAGGAGCTCAAAGCTGACAAAACTACAGCTTTGTAAGTTGAGCCCAGCTTACAGTCTCTTAGATGACTCAATGCAAGCTCACGTATTCAAAGAAAGAAATACTAGATGATAAAGGCCCCCAAAAATCATTAGAGCTCATTTGAAGGGCTACTAGAAATGAGCAGAATGTTCTGTACCTGGCAGTCCAATCTAAATGGGGCTTACTGAATTAACTAAGTGGCTGGAGAGAAAGAAAACAACTGAATGAGTGTTGATGCCCACCAGACTGTCTAGTCATTTAAATTATTGGAGGCTCAGTTTCTTCACTTTGAAAATTCTGGTGGTTCCATTAAGTGAATAACCAAAATATTATTTTAAAAATAAGCTTGCAAAGAACTATTCACATATATTACCTTGGTCTAATTTAATTTTACATAAAGTGCTATATGAAAGCTTTCCACAATATAATGCTGGGATCATCCTCGCTGCTGGTGAAGAATCTGCAAATCAAAGATAATTATAGAGCACTATCAGCTGGCCCAGAGAGTGAACATAAACTGGATTTCAAACTATAATTTTAAAAAATTACTATTCATCTATCTCACGTATTGGCATGCAAATTATCTGCTCTGTGTACTACCTACTGTTATTTATTGATTCTGGGAATGTTCTCAGTAGCAGGAAACCTGATCTTGAATCAATAACTGATGGTAGGTCATTTCAGGACACATCACTTTACCACTCAAGTTCTAGACTCTCTTATGTAATATAAAGGGGAAAAGATAAAAGGAAGCACTTATTGAAAGTGAAATCCCTTACCTTCATTACCTAAAGATAAACCAAAAAGGTATTTTGATCTCCATTCTATAGCTGAGGAAGCAGAGGCTCTGAGACACTAACTTTCCTAGGGTCAAGCAACTAGTAAGTGAAGGAACTGGACACAATTCTTCTATTTTAATACCAGCTTAAGCAACACATCATTAGGAAGATAAATCTACTGTGTGTCAAAAGGCAGAAACAAAATCAGTTCAAGCCCAAGTACCTATTGTAAGCCATTTCAGCATAATGTTTAAGGATTTCTGTCTCACAAAGTATAAATGATTTTGAGAGCAATCATTCATTTCCCTACATTTACTTGAGAAATGACTGTCAAGAGGTGAATAGCACAGAAGCTTAGCCATACAATTTATTAAAAATTGTTCCTGGTTTCTTGGAAGCAAATAGACTATTCTTCCTTAGAGGCAACATTTTCCCTAAACTGCTTAGTTACTTGACAACCATCAAGTTCCACGAATGCACTCAACCTTCTCAAGAACATCATGACTGAGAGATCTGGCCCGAAAATTCACATAATATGATTATTCATGTTATAAAACCATTTCTATAAATAGCAACCTCTGACAATGCATATGGTTTTTTTAACCATCATTAATTAGAGAGGCAGAAATGCAAAGGAAGTACAAATTCATGGAAGAAACCCTTTGTTCCACCAAGATATAGTCTTCCAGAAAAAGTACTCAAGAATGAAGTAGAAAAATCTAAACCTCAAAGCACAGTAATGACCTTATTTGTCAGTAATAACTATGGATGCCAACTCTGGAAATAAAAACTGAATTACTAATATCTTACTCTAAACGTTTCTGTTCCCAGAGATAAATTGATAGGGAGAGGTGAAGTTAACGCAGGCATTGTGAAGGAAACAGAGAGGGATCAAATTTCAAATGGTAATCATCTTATGCCAAAACAAAATATAGGACTTCTGAAAATGGTGCATTGGTTTTGAGTTCATATTAAACATCTTAAGCAGTATAACTTGCTGATTATCTTTCACATTAAGTTCTTTCCCTGCTTCATACTATAGATTCTCAAAGCCTTAAGGTCAGAATCTAATTTTAAGGCCTAGAAAAAAGCATTTTTTTAATCCCAAAATGAAGATCAATTCTTCAAATGTTAAAAGTGTGATATCGCCAAAGACTGTAAATTGCCAAGACTGTAAATTGCTCATTTTCAGTGAGAGATTTTAGCAGTTATAAAATTGGAAAAGGAAAAACCAGTAGTGAGGTGGGACCAAAGGCAGAAAGAATCAAGAGAGGAAGAATCTTGGAGGAGCTGTGAAGGACCCAAGGGATGACAGAGTGTATGTGTAGGCATGAAGAGCAGAAATACCCAGGAAGAGGTATGGCTGCTTGGAAAGGTGGTGGAGGGATTCAAGGGAGGTCAAGGATTAGGGGAGCATAGGTGAGGGGAGGAAAGAGAGTAAAACATTTGAAAGAACTAACTTAGGAAACCAGTGAATAGCAGTCAAATGCAAAAGACAGCCTCAAAGATATGCCCATATTTATAAGAATATTCCCTAAAACATTGGAGAAGTAGAGAAAAAAAAAAAACTCAAAAAACTGGAGAATTCTGAAGAATGATAATCATAAAAACCTTTTACAAACATGCAAGTAAGAAAAGTTGTCATGTAAATATCTCAAAAACTATTATTTACAAGGAAAAATAGATCTGGCTAATATAACTTAAAACTTATTTTTTAATAGAAATGCTCACTTTTTTAATGGCCTCACTCCACAGAAAATAAAGCAATTATATACATACTTCTGAAAAAATAAGCATAATTCTTATGTTTCTAATTTTTTAATTGTGGTAAAATAGATATAATATTTGCCATTTTACCCATTTTAAAGTGTACAATTTTGGTAGTACTAGGTACATTCACAATGTTATTCAACTGTCACAATTATCTATTGACAAAATTTTTTTCATCATCTTCAACAGAAACTGTACCCACTGAACACTGATTCCCTTTTCCTCTCTCCTCCAGCCCCTGGTAACCTCTACTTTACTTTCTGTCTCTGTGAGTTACTCTATTCTAGGTACCTCATGCAAGTGGAATGATAACAATATTTGCATGATTTATATGACTCATATCTGTATATTTATAACAACCTAAATTTCCAACAGCAATAAGGGAATAGAGATTTTTTTTAAAAAAAGTGATATAGTCATATACTGGAATACTATATAGCAATAAAAAATGACTTTATTTGCATTTAAAAATCTCAAAAACACTGCTGACCAAAAAAATGTTGCAGGGCCAAGTGCAGTGGCTCACACCTGTAATCCCAGCACTTTGGAAGGCTGAGGCAGGAGGATCACTTGAGCCCAGAAGTTCAAGACCAGCCTGGGCAATACAGTGAGACGTTGTCTCTACAAGAGATTTAAAAATTAACCAAGTATGGTGGTGCACACCTGTAGACCTGTAGTCCCACCTACTCCAGAGGCTGAGGTGGGAGGAACACTTGGGCCCAGGAGGCGGAGGTTGCAGTGAGCCAAGATCCTAGTGCTGCACTTCAGCCTGGGCAGCAGAGTGAGACTCTGTCTCAAAAAAGAAAAAACGCTGCAGAAGAATAAATAATACCAGTGATGTAAATATTAAAGACACACAAAACAATGTATCACAAATCATTTATGGCTGCATTTCATGACACTTATAAATATACATTCAAAAAATATATACTAACTTTGGAAAAGTAATTATCTCTAGGATGGGAAGGAAATTAGATTGAGAAGCGGCATAAAGAGACAGCTGAAATGTTTCAGTTCTTTAAAAAGATCAACACCTTAAAGAAAATGTGACAAAATTCTAACAATTGTTAAATCTTTGGTAGATACATAGATGATGGTGCATAAATCTATTTTTCTGTTTGAAATATTTCATAATTTTAAAGAAGTAATGTTTTAGAATGACAGAAAATAAGACAATATGTGTGCTTTGAAAATGGAGATGTGCTAATATAGCCTAATTATAGTTTTTATTCTCCTAGCCAACTTAATTGGCTCCTTTATAAAAATTGTTTAAATTATAAGTTAATTCACACTAACATAATATTTGAAAACAATATTAATAAAGTTAATCAATATGAGTGTTACTATGGCATTTGAACCTATGTGAAGGTGCTACTTTTCATATATATTTTTAAAGTAATAACAAAGATTTCTTTGTTCCTTCTCCACTCCCATTGCTTCGCTTGACTGTCTTTAAAAAAATAGAACATTGACAGCGGGCCCAATGGCTCACGCCTGCAATCCCGGCACTTTGGGAGGCTGAGGCAGGTGGATTGCTTGAGCCCAGTAGTTTGAGACCAGCCTGAGTAACATGGTGAAACCCAGTCCCCACCAAAAAACATAAATAAATAAAATAACCCAGTTCCCACACACAAAAAAAATGTGCCTATAGTCCCAGCTACTTGTAGCCCCAGAGGTTGAGACTGCAGTGAGCTGTGATCATACCACTGCACTCCAGATGGGGTGACAGAGCAGATCCTGTCTCAAAAAAAAAAAAAAAATAGTACATTCAACCTAACTCATATCTATTAAGGACACCAGGGCTGATCACTGCCTGCTCTAGCACATAGAAATCTTGATTATCAAATTCATACATCCAAGAGGGGCACAAACTCCCAGCTCAGGTCCAGATCTAGATCTGGCCTTCCTGTTAGGATTTCTATTGAGCTCACTGAAAGACATAAGTTGTAGAAATGATTTTAAATAACCCAAGACTTCACAGTGTTATTTTAATAACATGGAATAAGTATATGAGCACATCTTCCTTTACCTTTTTTTTTTTTTTTTTTTGAGACAGAGTCTTGTTCTGTCACCCAGGCTGGAGTGCAGTGGCATGATCACAGCTCACTGTAGCCTCAACCTCCCACGCTCAAGCGATCCTCCCATCTCATCCTCCTGAGTAGCTGGGACTACAGGCAGGTGCCACCATGCCTGGCTAATTTTTTTAAAAAATTTTTATAGAGATGGGGGCTCCTCTACCCAGGCTGGTCTTGAACTCTTGGGTTCAAGTGATTCTCCCGCCTCAGCCTCCCAAAGTGCTAGGATTACAGGTGTGAGTCACCACATCTGGCTACATCTCCCTTTTCAAAGCACACATACTGTCATCTTCTGTTGTTGGTTAGTTAGGCTAAGTAAATTACAGCCAACTCACTCTACAAAATATTAGGCTGCTGTTAATGCAAAACATAAAGACTATCACAACTAGAAAAAAAAATTCCCAAAACAGTATTAAATAAAAATAACAAAAAAGTATATACACAAGGATCACAATCATGTAAAAACATGGGTACATATGTATAAAGATAGGAGGGGAACAGAATTATCAGTTATATTATGGTAGCAGAATTGAGTGAGATTTTTCATCTTTTATTTCTTTCAATGTTGTATTAATAAATTATTTAATCAGTATTTTAAAATACTCTATATATTATAAAAGAATTAACTAAACTATATCCTTTCCATAGCTATCAACCCACAGAAACCTTTTGGTGCATTTAAAAAAATATTTTAGATCTCTCAGTTTCATTACTTTAAAACCAAACTAGGAGTCAATTTCAGTTATCTCTGCTTTGGGATAGGCAAGTCAGGGAAGCTTTCTTTCTGTTTCAACTACTTCCTCTAGATTAAGGCTCCTATCAAGGCAGAATGGACAAGAATATTTAGACTTAAGCAAGTGACTTCTAGTCTCTAACATCCACTTACTGACAGCACAATCCTGGGAAAGTCACAGAACCTCTCTCATCCTTAGGTTCCTCAACCTCTAAGCTTCTGTATTTCTGTCATTGTTCAGGGAAGCCAACTGCTTAAAGGTTAATCTCAGATCCTGGACCCATTCCCCATTTCCCTACTTCCTCTACCTGGGGAAAACAGTTCTTAGTATTGTACTCCACTTTGCCAGGTGAAACCTTGAAGAGATGATTATATGCCTAAAGATATATAACATTTGTTCCCCCCAAAGAACACTAATATTTGTGAACACCTGTGCACCTGATACTGTACCAAGTATTTCATATATGCTATATTGTATGCCTTACCGGATCCCACTAGATCACAGACCCAATTTCTGGAAGGAGCCAGGGCAATCTGAATTTTAAATAAATTCTCTAAGTGCGCACGCAAGTTTGAAAACTAAAGGTGTAGTGATAAATCATTAGAAGGTTGTGGTGTACATTTTTTTAAATGGAATGAAAATTATCAGAATATATTGCAGGTAGTGTTAAGTGTTGTTTCTGCAAAAACGGTTGTCGGTTACATATTGTCTACGTGTGTACTAGATCATAATATAAAATTTATTTCTTACTGTTAGTCACAGTTAAAAGGTCTGAAAAACACAGGTGAGCATTACAGATTTAGAATAATGCACAATGAGGCAGAATAAAAACAAAAAAGAAAGAGGATATGGCATAATATCTGTAATTTAAGCTCCACAAGTATCTAGAGGATTAACAAAATGCAAGACACCCAAACTCTGATCATTCACAGTAATAAGGGAAATTAAGGTATTGGTAATTTGATCAAAAGGCCACTAATGTTACTTTAGCCAATAACCTTATTCTATCTCCACTTTTTGTTTGCTGTAGATAATAACAAGTAGAATGGACAAAATCAAACTTCACTATCCCCTGTGCCAGTTGGGATGGACGTTAAGAAATGCATGATATACAGAATGAAAGGAAGCAGTTTAGTTCATTTATAATCAAATTCCAATCACTAAATAACCAACAGTAACCATTAATTAAAACCTTCTGCGGGGTCACTATTGATCATGGCTAATCAGTCCTGAATACTCCAAATATTTATTACGCCACTCCCCCGACCATTTGTTTAAAACCAAGCCACGGAATTTATGCAAAACTAGGCTAACAACTCTATCTCTAAGTGAACTTAAGACAACCAGATTCCCTAGCAGTGGCAAACTAGCGACACGCCTGCTTTTCTTCACTCCAAGTCGGGAAAAGCAGAGTTCCCGCAGCCGCAATTCTCCCTAGAGTGGGAGCAACGCGTAGCTCAAGCCAGTGGCCCGCAAGAACCATGTGGCAGGTGACCAGATGCTCCCCTGGAGACTTGGGAGTCCAGAAGGCTTGCCCACAGCTAAGAATAAACAGCGCGATCCCACCTGCACACATACAAACACATGATCGCGCGCGCCAAGCCGGGACGGAATCACAACATGCGTTTCTGTCGCCTGGGGGAGATGTTGAAGGCGGGGGGCGTGGAGGATGTTAGCAAAACCTTCTCAACCCCCGGCCCACTGACCCTACCCTTCTGCCCCCGCCTCTCCAGAGCGGCTGGAGATCGAGTCTCAGATCCGGAATTCACGAGCGGGAAAAGCGTAAAAGAGAGTGAAGCCTGCTGCCGACAGGGACAAACGAAAACCCCACAACCTTACCTTAGTGGTAACCGCCGCCGCTGGCTGTCTGGCCCTGAACTTAGCGGGCGGGCCTCCGAGACTGCGTAGCAGCCAGAGGGGCGGGTCCGGACCTGCTCCAGCCGGAAAGAACCGGCCTCCTCGGCGAGTAGGTTCCGGCTGAAGTGAAGCTAACCTAAACTGAGGCTTAAATGGGGTCGACCTGGTTAACTAGAAAGGGCCACCAGTGACCCTGACCTGGACGCTCTCGGATTGGTCTATTCTAGGGCCATCTCAGATGAGACTCTTTTATAATTGGCCAGGAAAGTCAAGTGGGAACCCAGAGGTTGGCGGGTGGGCGGGGGGTTGGGGGGGCAGGGGGGGCAAAACAAAGTTGTTACCCTAGCAACAGATAGACGCCGCACTCTCCACAGTCTATTTTCGGAGCCTATCCAGAGATCCGAAAACTGAACAAAGGTGAGGAAACTTGAACCTCAGGAGGGGGACAGACAGGGTCCTCAGATGCCGTGGCTATCAGAAAAACTAGGAAGAATTCTAGATATTTATAACTCTGAGAGATACCTAAAAAGCCACAAATTGGACAAGGTAGAGAACACGAGTTCCCTTAATTCTGCTATCCTAAACTCTAGAAGCAGGACGCTGCTTTAACAAAGCTCGGTTTTTCAGGATGTGAGTGAGAGATGGGTGCCAGAAAGCCAAAATGAACATCTTAAGGTTTCTCAACTGATCTTCTCTCAACTCTCACATACACTTATTGATTCTCCCTTCTCATTAATAATGACTAATTTGGGAATGTAAACCATATTTTCTTATAGGAGAACCTGGGTGCTCCAAACTGGAGCAGCCACTGTACCCTTCTGTTTTATATGTGCAGGCACAATTTATCCTGGCCTAGCATGCCTTGGTTAGAAAATATTTTATAGGAAATATAACACTTAAGACTGAAAAGAAAATGGCCCCAGCACTCAACTATGTGAACAATGTCCTTTGTGCAACGGCTATAACGCTGTGACCTGAGGGTTCCAATGTTGCTTGGTTAGATGAGCTGGGGAGTGAGAAGTGGTCAGACCCTCACTTGGTGGGCCACAGTGTAGCATGCAGATACTACTTGTACCTACAAAACCTGCTACTCGCCAAGGGCTGATTGGGAGAGTAAGTATTATATGTTGTTTTACTGTAACTGTCAAAAGGTGAGGAAGTGTGACCAAAAAAATTAAATCTGAGTGAAGGGAGAGAACCTAGTTTGATCAGAGAGGGATGAGTCATTAATCCTTAAGAGCTTCTTGTGATAAAGATTTAGGACAGAGACTATATTTCCTGAAGAAATGAAAAAAATAGGACTCGGGGAGAAAATTTCAAAGCACAGAAAGCAAATTTGCTGGACTGAGCGCAGCGGCTCCCGTCTGTAATCCCAGCGCTTTGGGAGGCCAAGGCAGGCAGATCGCTTGAGGTCAGGAGTTCGAGACCAGCCTGGGCAACATGGCAAAACCCAGTCTCTACTAAAAATGCAAAAATTACCTGGGTGTGGTGGTGTATGAGGTGGAGTATGAGACTTGAGATAGATAAACAAAGAGAAAATATTAAGTGTATTAAATTTGTCTGAAATGTACTATAGAGTGTTGGATAACTCAGGATGGGTTCTATAGAAACTAAGGATTTGCCTCTCCATATAAAAACTCATTTTTCTGTAATCTCAGCACTTTAAGAGTCCTAAGTGGGAGGATTGCCTGAGCTCAGGAGTTTGAGACCCATCTAGGCAACACGGTGAAACCCCGTCTCTACAAATAATACAAAAATTAGCCAGGTGTAGTGGCACAGGCTGTAGTCCCAGCTACTTGGGAGGCTGAGGTGGAAAGATCACTTGAGCCAGGGAGGTCGAGGCTGCAGTGAGCCAAGATCAAACCATTGCACTCCTTTTTTTTTTTTTTTGAGACAGGGTGCTACAGTGAGACCTTGTCTCAAAAAAAAAAAAAAAAAAAGGAAAAGAAAAAAACCCCTCACTTTTCAAAAAGTATTGGGATGGTACAGACTCCTTATGAATAAATGACTAAAATAGAGGAAATATTAAATAAAAAAAAATTTTTTTTCAAACAGTGTCTCGCTCTGTCACTAAGGCTGGAATGCAGTGGGGCGATCTCAGCTCACTGCAACCTCCGCCTCCCAGGTTCAAGTGATTCTTGTGCCTCAGCCACCCGAGGAGCTGGGATTACAGGCGTGCACCACCACTCCCGGCTAATTTTTGTATTTTCAGTAGAGACGGGGTTTCAGCATGTTGGCCAGCTGGTCCCAAAGTCCTGACCTCAAGCAATCCACCAGCCTTGGCCTCCCAAAGTGCTAGGATTACAGGCGTGCACCACTGTGCCCAGCCAAATGACACTTTTTGATTTAATAACCAATAATTAATTTAATTTCTTGACTTCTTTGTCTATGAAAGATTCCACGTACTTTCAAAAATCATCTTCCATTAAGTATATTTTAAATTGGAAATGAAAACTTTTAAGCTCTCGTAGTTACTTATGAGTTAGTACATTTGATGGCAGTGAAAGTTAGACACCTGAAAAAGAAACTATTCTTGGTATTGTAAAGATACACTCAAAATGAATTATTCTTAATAGGTGGGAAATCGTTGATAAGTATAGTTATCAAAAAATGTAAAACAGAAAGCAATTATATAATTTAATTGAGACATAGGCAGAGATGATGTCACTTTTGTGTTCTCAGAAGAATTTTAATGGAGGAGTTGCTAAATAAGGCACTATATAAATAAAGTTGCTTCAATCTAGGAAAGCTGATTGAAAAGACCAAAGGAAAAATAAATAAAAATAAAGTTGCAGAAGAAATGCCAAATTTATTTAGAGAATAAATAAATTTTCTGTACTTTAAAATCATTATTTTAAAGGCAATATTTTACATAGGGATATGTCTGTTTACTTAAACAAGTTCCAAAAAGATTCTTTTTTTTTTTTTTTTTTTTTTTTTGAGATGGAGCTTCTCTTTGTTGCCCAGGCTGGAATGCAGTGGTGCAATCTTAGCTCACTGCAATCTCCACCTCCCAGGTTTAAGCGATTCTCCAGCTTCAGCCTCCCGAGTAGCTTGGATTACAGCCACCACACCTGGCTAATTTTTGTATCTTTTAGTAGAGATGGGGTTTCACCATGTTGGCTAGGCTAGTAGTGTACTCCTGATCTCAGGTAATTCGCCTGCCTCAATCTCCCAAAGTGCTGGGATTACAGGTGTGAGCCACCTCGCCGGGCCCTGCTTGGTGATTCTTTATCAACCTGATTTTATTTACCATATATATTTGAATTAATAAAATATATTATCTATTTGAATAGTCTGTAATTCAGAGTTTTCACTAATTTAGCCTAGGCTTTTCTACAATTAACTGAAGGCAAAAGGCCATCTTTATTGATACTGTGGATGGAGGCAAATCAAATAGAAAGCATGTTCCCAGTCTTACAGCCAGTCTAACTTTAACCCAAGGTTACTGATGTTGCTTAAGTGCTGTGAGTCTGGAGTCAACCTGGTTAAACTTTTTCAGTCCCTGACTGGCTCCAGTGTTTTGGTAATGAGCTGGTTCTGGAGTGTCAGTTGCTTTAGCTCATTATGGCTAGTAGATGGTCCAATCATGCTTCTATTTATGAAGACCCCAAGTACTCAGGTTGATGTGCAAAAATCAAAGGCTCTGTCTGGAAAATGTTGCATTAGCATTGGCCTAGCAAAAGAGAATGAGAGAAAGAAAAACAAAGGGCCTAAAAAAATTGTTTACTAAATAACCAAATCTCAAATAAAAGACAGCAATATATTTTGTTTTTACTGAAACTCTTAAATTTTCCTTAGTTTAAATTTATTCTTGGCCTATTTAAGTGACAATGCCAGATTCAAACATTTTAGGCAGTATGGCTCCAGAGTATTTTTTATTTTTTTATTTTTGTTATTTTATTTATTTATTTATTTATTTATTTATTTTTGAGACAGGGTCTTGCTCTGTCTCCCAGGCTGGAATGCAGTGGCCCGATCTCAGCTTGATGCAACTTCCGTCTCCTGGACTCAAGCAATTCTCCTGCCTCAGACACCTGAGTAGTTGGGACCACAGGGGCACACAACCACGCCTGTCTAATTTTTGTATTTTTTGTAGATTCAGGTTTTTGCCATGTTGCCCAGGCTCATCTCGAACTCCTGACACGTGAGCTCACCTCGGCCTCTCAAAGATCTCGAACTCCTGACACGTGAGCTCACCTCGGCCTCTCAAAGTGCTGAGATTACAGGCATGAGCCACCACACCCAGCCAGAATCTTCTTTTTAAATATCACTACACTGTACTACCCAAGTAGTCCAGGCAAAAGGAAGAATACACTCTAAGGTACAAAGGCAGGAAATTATAGACTATGTTTAATAAGCAGTTTAGTTTTTAACAGAATACAGAACACATACAGGAGAATAATAGGAGAGAAGGGCAGAAAATTACATTGGGACTATATCCTGAAGGACCTTGGTTACCAGACTCAGGATGAACTCATCACATCTAGAAATAAAAGACATACCTATAAACTAACACTGCATAGTTCATTGTAGTGAACATAGTTCACTACAAATAGTTCATTTGTAGTTCCTAAAAAATCCTCCTATTTTAGTTTTCAACTGTGATCTACTTGTGTCAAATGAACTTTAATAAATGTTTTTTAAAAGTTTAATATTATTTTTAATACATTAGACTTCTTAAAACGCTAGTAGAATCTTCATTTCCATTGATTTAGAATTTTTTTTCTAAAAATTCACAAATTGTTTTTCTCTTTTGATACACTGAACCATTTAATTAGTTATTTACAAAATATTTGTGATTCTTTTGTTTCTCAAAATACAATATGAACAAACTTGTCATGATTTATTTTTATTATCATGATTTATTAATTTGTGTTTACAGATTATTATTACATTTGATATGGTAAAAAAAATTTTGGCTAAAGTGCTAATTTTATTATTACATTTCTATTTCAATTGAGCTACAGTGCAAATCTATGACATTTTATTCCAGCATAATTTGGAAGTCCAATTGGACTTTAAGAAGTCTAATTCCTAATATGCATCAGATATATAAAGTGTTACTAAGAATTATTGTGAATAATTTAACAAAAACAAATGTACGCATTCCAAAGAGGAGCATCCCCTTTGAAGCACTCACTTTTGGAGGTTAATCTATTTATTCTAATGTTGTTGCTATTGCTAAAATTGCTTTTGAAAGTTCTGTTTTAGAATCACCTTGAGGCTTCTAGCACATTTCTTTGAATATCCTCAAAGAAGAAAATCTTCATATTTTGAAAGTAGACATGATATATAAATATATCTAGAAATCACTTGCGACAAATCTGATGTGTAATCAAACCAAATGATACCATAATGATACCTATTTTCTTGATGATACATATGAAAGCAATTCCAAATGAAAAGAAAAATCCCAAAATATTTTGAGCATTGATAGCATAATTTACATCAGTGTGTAACCTTCCAAAATGACTATTTTGAAATATAACATTCATATGAATTTAATCATGCTTCATTTGGTATTCATCAACTGCTGACTATGTGCCAGCTCCAGTTATTAAAGACATTCAGTCTACAGGTATAGCTTCCCACTGATCACACTGGCCTACTTCCCACCTAATAAGAACCAGACCAGAGTTCCTTTCCAACTAACTGGTAGGGAGTTAGAATTAATCTGTTTTCTCTAAATCCAGTATCCAATGTACCAAAGGAACCATGACATTTCCTTCATAACCTCTGCTGTGGGTACCTAGGTGACATGAGAAAGCCACCGACACAGTGTCTGGTTTCTCTTTTCCAGCTGGAACTTTGAGCTCTGTCCTATTTTGAACCTTCACCTCTAGCGGTCAACTTGCCCATCATCCTCAAGAATTGTACCCCACCTTTTATAAGCCAACGTCCTTCTTCACCCTAAATAGATCTCCCTGTAACCATGACTTCAACCTTTCTGCCCTGAAACACTGCTCATGTCCAGGAACTCCTGCTGCCATGTCTCTTTCAAGCAAATAAGACCACATGAATTGTAGTTCTGACTATTACCTCAGACACAATATTTGGGACTTCAGAATACCTTCTTATGGGTTAGCTTTGCTAGTCCCAGTTTATTCTTCTTTCATTAGTCCACCATTGAGCTTTCACATGCCTACCGATACTATGTGTCAGATAATGATATTTTTATATAGCATTTCATATTTTAGTAAACTCATCTGAATTGCATAATTTGATCATCACGACAATTTTATAAAGTATGTAATACTGGTATAATAAACAATTTCTGCTATATTTGTTTTTTAAGTGTCTAATTTGTACCTTCTCAACTCAAAATACCAATTATGTCATTGCATCAGATACTGGATGCATTTTTTCCTTTTATTGTCAAAGATTGAAATGTTACAATAAATTTTGCTTTTAACATTAGGTAAATATTTAATGAACACATAATCAACTAGGAATTTAAAAATATAAACAGGAGCTTCTTTGTTAAATTTGTGTCAATTATTCATCTCCATAGCAGACTACCAGACCATACTGTGAGAGAAGATTGTTTTATTACCTTTTATTCCACTTTTCCAATTTAATGACTTTCCAGTGTAATGAGTTTTATCATTAACTTATTCCACATCATTATTAGACATGATAGTCATACCCTGCAAAATGAAACTTTTAAAGAAGTAATAGTAGTCAGCATATGTTGAGTGCATATTTTGTGTCAGGCACTGTTCCAAGCTCTTTTACATGTATTAACCTACTTAATACTTGTAACAACCCTAAAAGATATACACTACTGTTATTCCCATTTTATAGATAAAGAAAATTAGATAATGGGAGTTTAAATAATATACTCAATGTCATAGTGCTAAGAAAGTAAATGATGGATACAAATTCAAGCAGTGTGACTCCAGAGCCCCTACTTCTAACCACTATGATATATTGCCTCTATGCTACAGGTATGGGACAATTAAATATTTATTTCATGTCTTTGGTAGATATTAGGATCATATTAGGATCACTTTCCAATGTAATGAGTTTTATTATTAACTTATTCCACATCATTATTAGATATGATAGTCATTGTAAGGCCGGTTGCCTTGCTGGGAGCTCGGACGCACCCGCCCCCCGGGCTCCTTTTTCCCTTTTACAAGCCCCGAGCAAGCTCGGACATGCCCCGAACAAGCTCAGACATGCTCAGGCATGTTCCCCTCTCCCTCACTCTCACAGCCTGGTCTTCCCTTAAGGAGCCCAGTATGCAAACAAGGTGCTGCAATCATAGCTTCTTAATACCCAATAGCAGCTAAGCCTTAACAACCAATAGCGGCCGAGTTTTAACAACTAATAGCAGCCGAGTTTTAACAACCAATAGCAGTTGAGTCTTAACAACCAATAGCAGGCAAGTAATTCCCACCAATAACAAGCCAAGTCCTAGGTCAAGGCTTGTAACTTACCCAATATCAGTCTTGCTCTCCCACAACCAATCGAGCTGTTTCACTCCCTATAAAAACCCCCTGTCTAAAAATAGCCCAAGTAATTCCCACCAATAACAGGCCAAGTCCTAGGTCAAGGCTTGTAACTTACCCAATAGCAGTCTTGCTCTCCC